>BLSH010438737.1:428092-461753 GCA_018402905.1 Glandirana rugosa | reverse complement strand
CTGATCCCCCAAGAGGCAATTGGATATTCCCTGGATCAATTTTACTTATAACTGTTAGTATGCAGTTATACTGTGTACATTTAGGAAAGATTCCAAGCCTTTTTTAAAGCGATCTACCGAGCTGGCCAGAACCAGCTCTTGAGGGAGTCTATTCCACATTTTCACAGCTCTTACTGTGAAAAAACCTTTCTGTATTTGGAAAATAAATCTCTTTTACTCTAGGCATAAAGAGTGCCCTCTTGTCCTCTGTGATGACCTTAAAGTAAATAACTCAACACCAAGTTCACTATATGGACCACTTATATATTTGTACATGTTGATCATATCCCCCTTAATCTCCTCTTCTCAAGAGAGAATACATTCAGTTCCTCTAATCTTTCCTCATAGCTGAGCTCCTCCATGCCTCCTATCAGTTTGGTTGCCCTCCAGATGAGGTCTTACTAATGATTTGTACAGGGGCAAAATGATATCTCTCTCTGGAGTCCATACCTCTCTTAATGCAAGAAAGGACTTTGCTCACTTTGGAAAGCGCAGCTTGGCATTGAATGCTATTACTAAGCTTATCTATGAAAACCCCCAGATCCTTCTCCATCATTGGTTCCCCCAGTTGTATTCTCCCTAGTATGTATGATGCATGCATATTCTTCAGCTCTCAATTGCATTATTTTACATGTATCAACATTAAACCTCATTTGTCACCTAGTTGCCCAATTAATCAGTGCATTGAGGTTGGCTTGAAAGTTGGAAGACAGCCAAACTTTTCCCAGGAAGACCCAATGAGCCAAGAAGGATTACTCCCCAGAGAAATGAACAGTTCCAGAGCATACAGATGCATGCTTGACTGATTTGATGGTGCCTGTTTATGCCACTTTAATTCTACAGTCACATCTATTGACCATTGCCTGGAGAACCTACAATTAGTGCTCTTGTCTTGAGCTCTCCTGCTTCTTAGAATGATAGAGCCAAAAAGGTCTTCTAGCTGTTTTTCTTTATGGAAGCCGTACTACTAATCTATATGATGTAGTGGAAGAGGCAGGCACAAAGCAAATTTTTTAGGGTGTCAGGGTGACAGATCCTGAACCAATTCCTCTCTGCAAAATGAAAAGCCTGAAGGTGTTAGCTTGTATGTACTGATTTCAACACCTCCCCATTTTAAAATAGTATTCTGTTTTCATTATTTCTTATTGTTTTCTTCTGCATTTATTTTTTCATGATATCGTTTTTAGTTCTATGGGGGAAAGCGGTTTATTCATCTTGTTTATTAGCACAGCAAAGGTGCTCTAGACCTTGTCTACATAGGCTTTGCTGTTGAAATCAGAATTTACATCCACACTCTGCCATTCCAGTAAAAATGGGAATCTGCTGAATTGTGTTTAATGTGAGTTTCAAGTGCAGGAAAATAACCCCAGTGTACACAAGCCCGTAATTCACACTATTTCTCCCGCTGCTTACAGTATGTAACATATAGGTAGCCACTAGAGCAGCCTTTCGCAACCTTTTTAACCTCAAGGAATCCATTAAATAATTTTCAGGTCTCAGGGAACCCCTGCAAAAATTAACTAACCAGGGGTCAGTGGGAAAAATGCTCCCTTACACTTGTGATCAGTGGAAAGAATGATCCCCTTACAGTGGTGGTCAGTGGAATGATTGCCCCCATACAGTGGTGCTCAGAATGCCTCCATTTCAGTAGTGGTCAGTGGGAAGCAGGGTTGCCAACCGCCAGTAAATTTACTGACAGTTTGTAAAAATCAGATGATTTTTACAACTGTCTATAAATATCAGGGTCTGATAATTTGTCATGATGTGCTGACTTTTTAAGTGTAAATCAGGCAAATTACTTGATATGGGTATTGTCAGTGTTTCCATGTTGTATTTAAATATCAATTGTCTTTGTTTTTAATAGGAGTTCTATTATTTTTAAAGTTGCCAGTAAAAAATGTGCTCCGCCAGTAATTTTTCCATGTTTTGCCAGTAAAAAATGCTGTGGGAGGTTGGCAACACTGGTGGGAAGAGTGCTGCTTTTCATTGGTGGTCAATTAAAGAAAGCCCTGTTTACAGTGGTGGTCAGAATGCCACCCTTACAGACAGCTAAAGTTGATTGTTGTCCTGCTGTTGGCTCTGCCAAGTGGCAACGAATAAGGAACTATGCAGAAACCATCAGATGGAAGGTCAATTAGCCACAGCTCAAGGAACCCCTAGCAATCTCTGGAGAAATTCTAGGGTTCTATGGAACCCTAGTTGAGAATGGCTGCACTAGAGGGAGAACCTACATAACTGACTATGGCGTGTGGTCATAAAAACATGGAAGGAAGCAAGTCAAACTTTGAAAATTGTGTTAAACATTACATCCAGGTAACTTTTACAATAACAAATTAATATGCCCTGAAAAAGATTCCCTTTCAAACAGTTTCTTGCCTAAATGTGAGCTGATTGGTTGACTTACTTCCTAATTTCACAGCACAAGGTGTCTATATAATCTAGTAGTCCTCAACAGGTCCCCTTGAAACGCATTCATACACCTTCTGACTGGATGTGTATTGTATACTACCCTCCAGATCTGGCCCTCTGGGTCATAGTAGTAGTGCCAAAACCCACAGATTAATATTCCTTTTGCAAACAATCTTTGCGTTGGTCGTGAGCAATTGAACGCAGTCCATGCTGAAAATTGACACAAGGCTGGAGCAGGAGATAAAAAATATTTGTGAAAGTATCTGGATTTTAGATATAATTTTCAGATGAAGCTCCGGCTTTGAGCACATTGTTGACTCAGCTTTCTGCCACTGTGTTTTATAAAGTCTTTACGAAATTGTTTAACGAAAAAAGAGAAAAACTCCTTTGTGAACCTTAGCAAATTGGCTTTGATGTGCTTTGGATAGAATGGGCACTTTTTGTTTAGCTCTTGTACTGTATAGCCATTGTTTTCTAGGATACAGTTCAGGGTCTTCCAGGTCCTCAAGGACAATATCTGTCCATATTTTAGGTCAAACAAGATAATTCTTCAACTCCAGCCAAAGCATTTTATTATATCCTGAATAGATCAGGGAAGGGTTAAAGCCTTTTTTTATTACTTAGCTTTTTATTGTTGTCCCTGTCATGATCTGAAAGGTTCTCCTTACGTTCTATCACAGGACAGAATAATGGGAAATCTCTCTAATGGCGACATCAACACACCATGTTTTTAGTAGCTTGATGAAAGCCTAGCACATTATTATTGCCGTATATACCTTTCTGTCTTAGCAACATTTCTTGTTTGGGTGTCACAGGGCAGGAAGCAAGGTTTAAACTTTCCCCAATGGGGGTCACAGACAAAAAAAAAACCTAACTTCAACCAAAACTAAAATCAGATCAGGATGCACTGCCTAAAGACTAAATAGCTATCATTTTTACCTTGTACGCCTGTTTTCATTAATAGTATCCTCGTATTTTGAACAGACTAAACCCTCAAGGAAATGAATGGGTTGTCATTGTTAACATTTCCCTGAAAATGCTACCTTCCTAGATTTGACATTAATATTTTCTGGGGCACTGGTCTATAACAAGTCTGCAGGCCAGAAGAATGAAACCAACAGTTAAACCCCTGCAGCAAATGCAGCCATAGAACCAATGTCTTCATAATGGGCCACACATAAATCAAGTGGCTAACTCAGCCCTCCAAACACCACCCATAACTAAAACCTTACTTTTGGGTGGTCTGACCCTTGTAGGCAGTACCGGCATAGGGCCGTCCAGCGTCAAGAGTCCAGGGCACAGATGTATAACTGCTCCCCCCTTTCCACTCCTAATGCATGCCGTAGAATGGGTGTACCATCCTGTGCCCATTCTCTGCCTCTTGGCCTCTGCTGTTCATAGATGGCAAGGATTGTGCACTGCATATGCGTGGCAAATTGCTTGCTTTCTAGCAACTAGAGGGTAGTTGCACATGTAGGGTGTGTTTTTCTGTCAGCTGGGGGCAGATGGGATGGAGAGTGGGCATGTTGGAGCACAGCGTGAAAGCAGTAGCTGTCAGAGCAGACAGAAATCTGCGGTCCCTTGGTTGCTAGCGACTGATTTGGAGCTTGTGGAGCTATTTGTCTCAAGCCTACTTGTAGGAGTTGCAGGTTAATCATTTAAGAAGAAATGGATAAGTACATACAGTAGTTTTTTTGTGTCAACATGACCAGAAATAATGACACTAAATGTGCTTTATGATTTGTTGGCAATTGTATGGAGAATTGTGGGCGAATCTGAAACTCATCCCTTTACATTTACAGCCCAAAACTGACAATCTGTTGAAAGTTCTCCATGTATCTCCATGAGGTTCGATTCCACAGGTGCCGATGCCTTTAACTGAGTTTACGTGCATGTGGCTGGTATCTGAGAAGTGCTAGGCTAGCATATTCTGACCGTTTTATGACAGCGAAATGCCTTCCTGCACAGATATTTTTCCATGACAAGGCTGTTTTACCCAGACTAAACGGACCGCTTGTTTGAAGGTGGAAAGCGAGATGACTGAATTCCCAGCTCCTAGAAAAACAAAGACAGCACATTGACTTGAAAAATGTTCCATGACACCATGGAGGGAAGGCCAGGCCTTGTAAAGGCGCACTGTAACAGCGCCCAGCGGAGGCCGCAGATGTCAGGTGTTTGCTCTTCCCTGGCGCTCTTCTCTCTCTCAGATGTTTGTCAAATGTGATGCACAATTAGCGCCTTGCAGACTTTCCTGACAGACGGATGTCTAAGGCGATTCGTTGTGAACCCTTTTTGGCTTTGTTCTGCTAAATTCACTAACGGAGACTCAGGCTACTCATAGACCTGAGATAAGAAGTAAGGCATGATTTTGAGAGCCAAAGGTTAGTTTGAAAAATTGGTCGGGTGAGATGAAATTTTCTGATGAATGATCCTTTTGCTTTTAAAGTGGACATGATCTTAAAGGGTGACAATTTAGTATTTTAAATGGGACATTTAGAAATGTTAATTGTGCCTAATCAGTACCCTGAAAAATTCAGTAGAGAACGAGGCATGGTCAGTAATGGATAAAAGCAGTACCAGGACAGGGTCGTCCAGTGCCCAGGGCAAGGATACTGAATTGCGCCCCCTACCCCTCTATTAATACCTGCCCTTTGCTTCTCTGCGCCCGGGGCAGCTTTCCATTCTGCCCACCCCTTGTCCCAGCCCTGGATAAAAGATCAGCTGCAAAGAGACCTTAGGCAATACAGTTGACTAGTCATTTTGGCCTCTGCTTCCTTTTTTTGTGAACAGCTTCCAGAGTTTAGTTTACCCTTTAAAGTTAACATTTTTTTTCTAAAATCAATTAAAGGGTTTTACTTTTTTTGTTACCTTTCAGTGATAAATACAGTGAGCAATAATAAGCATAATGGGGAGAGGGGATAAAGGAAAAAAATTTTTTTCTGATCTTTGCTTGGTTACCACATCTGCCTATTTGCATGTGGTTACAACATTTCTTTTTCTCTAATGTGTTGGAGCTGGCAAAATTGATCCCCATGCACATTCTACACCATATGCTCTTGACAGTTACCCAAGCAATGCATTATTGGACCTAAGCAACATGGCCTGTGATATACTGCATGAAAATAGCAGAAGGACCTTGGCAAATCCACGGAACCACACAGAGATGAGAAGAGGGGAATTACAGGGTTACAGTGCATGCCAAGCCAACATTTTGGATAAAGTGGAATAGGTTAAGAACCCCTTTCTATTTTTTACCACCATCCGGCACTCTGTTAGAGAGAATATACCCTCACTTCCTCTCTGGCAGACAATGGTGTCACCAGACAGCAAGCAAGGGAAAGTCTGCAACAGGACACAGGCAGTAATAAAAACCTGACAAGGGGTTAAAAGCCTTACCCTACTATACTTAAAATCTTATTTCTGTCTATGATCCCCTCACTAACAATCCGGTAATGTTTTGTCAGCATTACAGGTTCTGGAAGAGAATCTCCTTACTGGAGCCCAGGGTAGCAGTAATATGCCATTTTCACACATCTATTCTGGGCTGTTGTGTTGAATATATAAAAAAAAGCCTGTTACAGAGTGAAATAGCTCAAGCTTACACACAGACAACCGAGTCATATGAGAGGCTCCACCCCTTCTAACCCCCTCCCTGCCTACAGATGGGGCTATATGGATTCTTATTTAAATAGCTGTGATAAATACATTTTAAGAGAATCAGAAGGCAAGCCATTTCTGCTGTGTTTTAGAAAACCCATACATTCTCTGTAAATCCTGTGTTGCAAAGGCATCCTATATTAAATGTTTATAAAAAAAAAAACATTTTATTCAATAGTATAAAAAAATGGACGTTCGCTTTTCAAAACTTCAGGTACTTCAAGTCCTTGCATTAAAAATACATTTAATGATGTATTAATGATCACAGAGTTCATTAAACTAGTAAATATATTAGCCTGCATCCAGGTGTGGGGACCATTTATGGGAATGAAAGACTGGGGAGCCAGAAGTCTCTTACAACTACATAGCAGTACAATGTTAAAAATTTCAGTTCACTTTATTCTAAACCTTACATTGATTCCCATAATATTCGCTGCCCCTAGGAAGAGAAAGACCACTTTTTATATGGACATTCCTTTCTCATGCATTCAACATTTACTGAAATATGTCGTAACTCCTTAACAGAATGCCAGTAGGTCATATCCTTTCTAAATCTGATCTTTTTATCATAACCCCGAGAGTTCAGATTTATAAATAGCATAAAGAGAAGCGTTCTTGAAAAGCGCTGGGTTCCACAAGGTTACTGGAATTCTCACTGTAATATACTTGTGTAATGGTAAATACGAGGTCAGTAGAGCCTTGGAATGAAAAGAGTGTTAGAGCTGGAAATGTAACAAGACACTTTCATGAAGCTACAATATTCTACATTTACTGTACTGAGGATGTTTTGTGACATCACATTTTTGTTGTGGAGATTCGCGTCTATTTCCCGCCAACTAGATCCCAAAGCCAGTGGGTCCCAAAGCCAGTGGGGCCCCAACAAGTATTTTTTTGACTCACGTTTGAAACCAAATTACACAACATAAGCACATAAATCAAATGCGTTGGTTGAACTTTTACCAGATCATTAATAAAAATAGGGGTTTTATCACCAAAGCATCATGGTTTGTTGTCTAATGTTTTTTTCAACCACTATACCTTGATGTCACACAACTCAAGGACCACTACTCTGAATGTTCCCCACAGGGAAAGAGGCCCACATGTCCCTACCATCTAGACCTTTCAACCTTAGGTTCAAATCCAAGGAATCGCCCATACATTCATTAAGCACTGCCACATACACCCAAGCCAACCAAGCCATCTCTTATCACTGGACATTGACTAGAGTGTTGAATTTGGTACCATACTTTTCTAGGTGCAACTTGTGTCCTACAGGAAACTTGATGTATGAGTAGGAAGGATAACATATAATTGTTCCTTTTTTGTGGTAGCTTCTCCTGAGTCTGAACAACATGAATGAACATCATGTAAACTTAGTCTAGCTTGGACCACTAAAGGGTAGCAAAAATGTGGACTACAGTTGAGGTTCCTCGGCCCAAACTATTATTGCTTTGTGTTTTGTGTATGCACCCTTTTTGACTAGAGGTAAGCTTGCCATCATGTATGTCAATAAATTCTTAAATAAAAAAGAATTAAAACTGAATTTTAGTCTAGCTTGGTGCAGCACTACACAGACAAACAGATGCTTTAATATATCCCCCATACTTGGGATGTCATGTGACTAAACTACATGGCAATGCATTGCAATCAGTATGTTCAGTAATTTTAATGTTGTAAACCTCTCTCTCGGCCAGGGACAGGTTCCTACAGTTAAAATTTTTCCCAGGGCATATTACACTCCTCAAAGACTGGGCACTATTTACCCTCAGAGGGACCCTATGTGCACCAGGTGCACTACGGAAATCATTTATTTCTGGCATATGGTGTGGCCTCCCCCCGAGCTCCACCCATATTGAAAGCCCATGATTGAAGCTCTGAGTGATATATGTGACCCTGTTGTCCCCTTGGACCAGTGGCAGCCTGTCCATACGGGGTGCACGGGTGCCCCCCCATTCATGCATCAGGCCCCCTAATCTACATGCGGGGCACCAGATGCATGGATTCCAATCAGAGTTTTACTTTTTTTGAAGCACGGGATTAGAGCAAGAGGCTCTAATAGGCTTCAAAAAAGGGTGGGCTCGGGAAGAGAGCTGCGCCCTGAGCCCACCCAGTTGTGTGACAAAAGCAAATGAATATTCATTATTGTCACACTGATTCTCCTCCCGGCCAATCAGGAAGACCCATTTCCCGATTGGCTGAAAGGAGAAACATTCCAATTGGCCTAGGAGGAGGAGGGAGGAGACGCTGTGATGTAGAGGAAGAAAAGCAAAGGGAAGCCGAGGCCTGTCGCCTGCGCCATAGATGGGGTAAGTACCATGCTGGGAACCATCCATCCGACCGGATGAGGGGAGGGTGTTTGTGGGTGCACTGTTTACTGCCTCCCCAGAAATATACCACCAGCAACCACTGCCTTGGACTCTCTCATTCTATTACTAAGCAATATGGAGGATATTGTGGGTGATAGGTACAAGTTATTATTTTTTATTATAAGTTATGTCTTACTTTTTCACTGTTCTATGCAGGAAGAGAAATTCTGTTAAGGTGGAGGTCTGCTGACACTCTTACTCAAGCTTCTTGGTGCCAAGCAGTCAACTCTGTGCTACACTACCATTGTACAAAATAATGTATGAGAAACCTCTCTCTTTCTAGTTGAACAGTGTCTCTGTGTCTTGTTGTGCAAAGCAACTTCACCTACAGTGCATATCACTCCTATGCCTTTCCACACACACCTAGAGTGTAGCCTGCTCTTAGAAAGGAAGAATATATACAAGAAGTATAGATTCCACACAGAAAGTACCATTCTGAAAAGGAAGCAGGTAGAAGAACAAGGAAAAAACTGAAATCAGTCTTGCATTGAAATAGACTAGGCCATTGCTTTATTGAGTTAACAATACTGTTACAACAAAGAACCATGAACATCTAATTAAAGCCTAACTCCAGGTTTCCTTTTGCCTTAAATAGTCCATTTGGGCCAAAACCAACTACATGACATAGTCTGAACTGAATCCTCACCATCAGTTCAGGCATCCAAATACGCAACGGTCACATTGGGCACAACTAGAAAATCAAGTACCTGCTGGCAAAGTTGTAACAATAAACTACATAAAACAGTAGAGAAAGCAGGGACTTGTCTGGCATATGGAGGAAACTCAGGTTATTCAGACTACCCTTTGCATCCCTTTAAGTGCCATCCTAAGCCCCCTATCTAGCTAGCCTAGCCGATATGCTTACAATTTCCTGCATTTACAGCAACCTTCCGTTCCTAAACACGTGATGTGACCTGGCTTCCAAAGTCAAGACTTGCTTTGACCTGGTTTAAAGGGCCTCCCATCAAGACCCTCCCATGCAGTTCATATGTACACACATACTCTACCCCAATACTAATAAACTCTCCTTAAATTTTGATAAACTCACCCCAGAACCTCACAAATTCTTCCAATATACTTTATCCTCTAATTTAAAGTCTTAGCTAAAACTTTTGGTGTATACTATTGAACCTTCCGAGATCCATGGCCAAGCAATAACTCCAGTGTTCTGCATGGAAAACGCAGGAGAAAAATAATAAATCCATGTTTTTACTCTGGCTCATATACCACCGCACACCGGCTGTCTCTGCACTTGGATAAAAAAGAGGAATGTTGATTGTGTAATTGCTTTGCATTGTGCCAAAAAGGATGCTGTCAGGTCACATGGCACAGATTATCATAAAACACTGAAAAGTCCTATCTAAAACACATTTCAGCGAACACCAGGCTCTCGCCGTTTATTTCTTTAGCGATCCTGGTTTGCACAGCACTTGCTGTAAAAATGGACAGCAGTGGCCGCGGACAATGAGGTCTCAGTGCAGGTGCAAAGAGTAGAGAGAGGGAAAATAAACATGTACTGAACATTCTATTTGTATAAGTGCAATGAAAATCCAGGAAGCAGAGAAAAGAGTGGACAGGGGGCAGAAGACTGGAAGATCACTTTTGACTTAAAGGGGTTTTCTACTTTAAAGCCTCAATTCTGCTAAAATGTTTTACTGCGGTTTGCATAAAGAGGGGAAGGGTTAGATTCTGTGCCTGGTTTTTATTGCTATCTACTGTATGTCTCTGTTAGGTAGTGTCCCCTTCATTTCTTGTTGGACAGGAAGTGATTGGGAATTTCTCCAATGGGGACACAGGCAAAAATACGTTTTTAGTATTTCGGGAAAGGTTTAGAACTTCTGACAACATTCTTATTGCTGTCTGTGCCTTTCTGCTCTGGGGACAGCATTCCTCTTATTTCTTATTCTGGTGTCACAGGGACAGGATGACAAAATATCCCCAGTAAGGTCATAGGGTCATGGTTGGAACTAAGAACTTGATCTATCCCTTCTAACACAGAACACATTTAATGAATACAGAATGTGAAGCCTGCTCAGTCCTCATTCACATTGCAGACCGCAGACAAGCTGGATTTAAACAATGCAAATGATTTGACTGGCCTTGGGGTGATAGTTGTAAGGGCTCATTCACACCATCAGCATTGGGCTGTGTTGACCAACGCAAGGCCTAGGCAATGTTTTCCGTCTTATGGGTCAGTTTGCAGCAATGCACTCACATGTAGCATTTTTCTGGGCAATGTAGCAAGTTCAGATAGGCTAAAACACATTGCAGCATACTGCAAAAGCATTAAGTTAAAACAAATAATATATAAAAAAGGGCAACTGGAGTTCCACTTTAAAATATCCAATGCATTTTAAGGGTTATCAAGGAAACAATCACTGAGGTAGCATGGAGCTCGCCTCCGTATATGTCTTAGTACCGATTTGTTTTAAAGCAGAACTCCAGGGAAATCCCAAAACTACCCTTTGCAGTAGGGCATCCACCTGCACTACAAGGGTTTAATGTCATTTTTGTCTAGGATACCTAAAAAAAAACACATTTGCTTACTTTAACCCTTGCTCCCAGTAAGCATTTTCAACTTCCCTCTGGTGCTAGGGGTTTTGGGTGGGAGCTTCAGCATCTTCACTTTCAAAGCAAGACTGCTGGTCCTGCATTGTACATAATGACATCAGAGCAAGACCAATGGACAGAGCCCAAAGAAAAGTGGGGACTGGCTGCACAGAGAGGACGAAGGTAGAGAGGGGTAAGGCAACTTAAACTGCCCTTAAATGGTACCCTAGACCAAGAATTTCCAAACTTTCTAAACAAAGCATCAGTTTGCTGTCCTGTAGACTTTGGCGGGCAGACTGTAGCCAGCAGGAAAAGGATTTTTTTTCATCAGTGGGAGTAAGCAGGCCCTCCAAATCTTTGGTATTAGTGGGAGGAATAATGCCCCATGGTTGATGTCAGTTGTAGGAATTATGCCCCATTGTTGGGCATTGTTGTTAGTAGGCAGAATAATGTCTCACATCAGTGGGATGAATAGACCCCAAGGGAAGTTTCTTAATTTCCCCAGAGTTAAGCTTTAATAAAAATAAAGATTGTCCTTGTAAATAAAAGATAACCTCCAACAATTCTAGCAGGGAAAGTGGCATCTGCTTTGCCACTGAACTGACCAACAATATTGTGGAGTGCCAGTTCGTGGAATTATAGCATGAAGGCAACCACACATACCTGCAACCCCATAAACCTCTGCAGCACGTGGTAATGTGACATTGACAGATGGCGGCCTTCACTTGTCCAAAAGAGAAAAAAACAATCTCGCACTGAAGTGTCACATTGTTCCTTCCTTCATCTCAAAGGATCAAGATTTTTGAAGTGGACTTCAAAGTTCCCCTCTGTAAAGAACTCGCCAACTCAGGATCAGACTGGGAAAACAGTTATCTCCTACACAAAATCAAGCAATATAATCTTATTAATACAAGTTAGCTTATTTTTCAAATTCTTGTTATTGAATACATTTTTTTTAAATGTATATGAGTTATTTTTTAAAGGCTGAACCCCAGCCTTCCCTTCAGTCTAGCACAGTTGTACAGGATCCTCTCCTGTACTGAAATTGATTTCACTGCACACTTTGAACTTCTCATAATGTGCATTAGAAACAGCAGCAAGTCAGATAGGGATCACCTTATTTCCTGGCTGGAGGTTGTCCAGCATTATTTTTCCTCTTTAGCCTGACTGTCCCTGCCCCCCCCCCCCTCATTCATTGGATTTCAGGTCTTTCAAACATGGAGGCTCAGCATCATATGTGAACATTACCGCTATTACAGCACCATGATGGCCCTTTCCACCAGCCATGATTTGCCTGTATTGCATAATGAAGCACAGAGATCTAGTGATGATGTCAATGGGTCTAGGTACACTATAGTGATAAAAGACAATAACAGAAAATAAGATGGAAGGACTGGAGGCAGCTAACAATACTGCTTGAACTTGCATCAGACTTTTTAGAAAGCTGCATAAAGAGGACAGTAAGGAGGAAAGTGTAAAGCAAATCTCAAGACAAAAGGAAAAAGAACTATTCCGTACATCTCTGCAATACATGAACATTTCCCCCTGTTTTATTTCTTAAAGCGGAGTTCCACCCAAAAGTGGAACTTCTGCTTTAAGGGTAGGTGACCCCCCCGACATGTCACAGCTGGCATGTCTTTTTTTTGGGGGGTGACCAGGGACCCTGTTTTCACAGGGTCCCAGGTCCACTTCCTCCCCTGGAGCCGCGGCTCCAGGAAGGAAGCCCACCTTTCCTCCTCCCTCTCGGCGATCTTCTGGGACACGTCACAGGTCCCAGAAGATACGCCGGCCATTCACAAGCCGCAGCGTGACTCGCGCATGCGCAGTGTGCGCCCGGCTTTGAAGACAAAGCCAGGTGCCCACGCTTATGATGCTGGCGCTGCCGAGGGAAGGTGGTGAAGAGCGAGCCCTAAGGCCATTCTCTCTCCCACAGTCGGTGGGAATCACAGGCGTGCATGCAGTCCAAGCACCAGCACGTACGCCAGTCCTGCCCCCGCTCCTAACCAATCAGTGTATAGATGTTCGCCTCGCTGGCGCACATCTTATGCACTTTAATGGCTGACCAATGGGCTTTGGGAATTCTCCCAAAGAAGCCGGGACAGCCATAATAGTCACAAGAGCAACCCTCTATGGAGGAGCCGCCGTTGATGAGCAGACTAGAAAAATTTTGTTGTACATCAAGCGGTTGTACAACTGTTGACTCGTATGTACAGATAAGTTGGGCCAACAAAGCTGTATGTGCAAAACACGCATGCTCAGAAGTCAGGAACACCCGGAAGTATCTGTTCGTATAAACCTACATTCCTAATTCACAAATCACATTCACCTGAACTTCCTCTTTAAACGCTCGTAGCACATCACCACATTAGGCCTGGTCGTACGATCGCTTAGTGCATGTCAGTACGAGAGACACGACAGCCGACATACGATTTTGGACGTCCGGTCATACGACCGTCGCACTGTGTGTACGAGGCATTAAAGAACCTGCAAGTACAGAGAAGTTCCTGTTCATCTTCCAGAAATACCCTCAGCCCCTAATTTCCTGATGTGGACTGATAACAGAGACAACAGAGTGGTGTCAGCCCTACCCAGTTGTCTTTCGCGTAACTAAGTGCTGACATAAGAGTTTTAGGGGATTTGTTTAGCCTTGAGCAAACTGTGACTTGCAGAAAGTATAGGACTGGCGGGTGGAGAAGCAGCTCAAGGAGCCAATCCGTTGTAAAGGAGCATGTTGAGAGCTAGAGAAGTCAGACTGACAGATAAATGAGCTCATCGGTTTGCTACTTCTCCTTTCACTGTCCAGTCACAAGCTTGGAGAGGGACAAGACCTGCGGTAAAAAATCAGGATTCCTCCCCTGCCAGACAGGGCTGTGTAAATTCCACAACTGGATGGACAGAAATACAAATTCATTAGCAGGTAAAACAGCTCCGGTATTTGTATTTTATCTGTGTTCAGCTCTAAAAGTAGTTTCTTTGGCTCTTGGATGCCCAAAGAAATATAAATCCATATTTGGGCTGTGAAGCCACTACTCAATAATGGGGGTGCTAACAGCTCACACATAACCTGAGAATAACTCGCTATTAACACTTATCACTACCCCATGAAAGTCATATTCGAGCATCATTATAAGTCAGGTCACACGTTGGCTTCATACTGACGATGGGTGGTTGTCAGCAAGCTGGGGCTTCATGTAGAAAGAAAAGTCTTCAAAAAGAACAGTTAGGTTTGGGGAAGGCCATAGAATAATATTCCAGGGAGGATTTATTCCACATAGAGAATTACCATGCTTATAGCTCACTGTGTATTTATTCCTTTTCCAATTTAAGGACTAGTTTAGGTAATACATGCCTGGTTAACCACTCGTGACTAATGGGCCGTATTTAGTATCCCACCCAGAAACCATGATGTCACCCCCACGCGTTCTTCTGAATGTTTCACTTTATCCTTGAGGTGATTTGTGTTTAATTTGGATGCTGTTTGCTCCGACCCAATCTAGGCCGGTGGTTGAGGTTGGGGCCTACTCACTCCTTGTGTG
Organism: Glandirana rugosa; assembly: GCA_018402905.1. NCBI lineage: Eukaryota > Metazoa > Chordata > Amphibia > Anura > Ranidae > Glandirana > Glandirana rugosa. Next base: position 447,196 of record BLSH010438737.1, on the reverse strand, counting down.
TTGGTGTTAGCTTCCTCTGCTTCAGGCCATTAGAGGTTTATGTATGGACCACGTCTAGACACCAAATGAACATTTCAAGGGTTTAGGGCCTCCTTTTATTTTCTAATGATATATATTTGCTTTATTTGTTCCAGCTAATTCATCAGCCACAGCAAACCCTGGGAAAAACTCCCGTCATATTGGCCGAATTCTATATACTCTGGAAGAGCACGACTATTAATCATGTTTTCACTTTTTACTAGGCGACCGCCAACTTTTACAGACGCGTTTTTCGAAAAGGAAATGTGAAAATAAATGTGCTAAAAATATAATGATAATCACTGCTGAGGACGGCAGCTTAATGCCAATCTGGTAGAAAAATACACCAAGTATTGCATTTATAGGTTCATTAAATGGCCATTTTTTCAGTTTTGGATAGAGTAGGGAATGGTTAAAACCCTTGTCTTCTATTTTATTTTATTTGTTTTGCTATTTCTATCCCATTATGGAGATTTAGCTTCATGCTTCAAAGACACGTATAGCTCAACCCATGTAGGAGCTGCTGGTGAATAGGGATCCCCCACCCTGCACAGCCAGGCACATCATATTTTCATAGGCACTCTTAGAGTAAGATTCCTTTCACAATGAGGCGCTTTTCAGGAGATTTCTTGCTAAAAAAAAGCGACTGAAAAGCTCACAAAAACCTATTTCCGTTAAAATCAATGAATGCTTTCACACAGGGGCAGTGCACTGGTAGGGTGGTGAAAAAGGTCCCCTCACTTCCTGTTCCGGCGACAACCTTACATTTTTGGGTTTTCCCATAACTTTCTATGCCAAGGACAATGGTCAGCAGGACCAGTACAAAGGGTGAATCTTCCCAGCGCGGACAAAGACAACAATAACCACTTTACATAGGTTCTAACACTTCTATATTTTATTCAAAACAAAAAATTGGGGCATACTTAGAATACATTTTGAAAGCAACTATATGTCCTCCAGATCCCAGGAGCACACTTTATCTTCAAGATTAAAAAAAATCATTTTCATTTGTTTTGAACATCCTAGAAATTAAATTTTCAATATGAAATTACATTACATCCTGCAATTCTTATGTTCAGTGTGATGTACTCGTGGACATGACATCAAACTAGCAGGAGGAAAGTTCAAAACTACTGAGGTAGTCAGTCAGTCAACAGTAAATGGCTTTGAACATGATTGCGAGAAACGAAGATCTATACACAGACAAAAAAGTAAAAAAATATATATGAAAAAAAAAATATGACAGACTCCATGGACCACTTGGTCTTTCTTCTGTTATCACTCTTATATATTTCTAATTCATGTGATATGCTACCTGCAGCCTGAACTTTAGAGAGGCACGCTCTTTCCATTGTCAGATTCTAGTAGTGTGTCACAGTACTTCTGCTGGAAGTCAGGATTTACATACAACGCACCCCAAGACCCTCAGTGAGGGGTCCCTAAGACACACAGAAGGCTTAGGAATAAACCACAAGCATTTTCATACACCTTGCGAGGGTAACATCTTTCTTCACTAGCCTCCGTAAACCCAGAGGTCAGAGATGATTGAACAATTCGTTTTGATTGTTTGCTCAAAATTATTGCTTATTGCTCTTTAGTGAAAAGTCCAGAATTAAATTTTTTTCCCTCACTGTTTAGTATATATTGCGATATATATATATATATATATATATATATACATATTTATATATATATAGCATTGAGGTCAAATTCCATCTCAGTTCTGAAGCACATCAAAGCCCCAGGCCTTTAACTATGGGAGTTTAGGCCGTGACTTCAGATGACAAGTTGGTGAGAAAACCAAACATACTAAAACACAGTAAAATGCCGACAGGAGAAGTGTGAAGAGGCATCCATCAAAAGCCTGAATATATGTGACACTCACTGCATGGCAACAGTGTCCAAAACACAGCAAGAGCTCTCAGCAGAGGCCTACCAACCACAGCATGGCACCATCCACTGATATAAGATAAATACATCCAAAACCTTCTGCCAAACAGAGAATTGCACCATCCGTTGATGTAGGGTGAATATGTCAAACACCCTCTACCACTACAGCATGCTACCATCTATTGATATAAGAAAAATCCTCTCTGCCAACCAGAATGTGGCACTATCCACTGATATATCGTAAATACGTCATATGCTCTCTGACAATTACAGCATGAAATTCAGTAAGTATGTCAAATACCCTCTACCACTACAGCCTGCCACATCCATTAATATAGGGAAAAGATGTCAATTACGCTCATGGCACCATCCACTGATATATGGTAAATACATCAGATACTCTTTTGCCAATCACAGCATGGCACCATCCACTGACATTGGTTAATATGTCAAATAGACTCTGCCAAGGAAAGGATGGCACTATTTAATGATATAGGGTATTTTGATAGAATCAACCTGGACAGGGGCTTTTGGAGGGGACTGCAGGGTAGCCTCTTGCCTACTGACTATGGGTTTTGCCATCTGAGGAGCTACAAGCATTCAGGAATATGCCCTGTTATGTAATGCAAGATGACATTACCACTTTTAACAGTCAAGGAAGCCATGATGGTCTTTACCAACTTGAAACTTAGTGAGAAGATGTATGTGAAAAGAAAGCTGGTTAATGAGATTTGGACTGCCCTGGGTCTTATTAAATACTGGTGTGGAACTGTCTGGGTGGGCAATGACCTGAGTCACCTAGGACTGTCTAGGTGCCTAGTTGTTAATTAGCGTACTGTTTAATTAGACTACTGTTTATGTTTATGCTGGGTGTTCCTTAGATGTGCTAATTTTAGTACTGTTTACAGCTTGCATTGTTTAGGATAGTGTGATCTTGTGTGGTATATGTTCTGTGTCAATTTACAATAAAGTCAGTTTCAGTTTGCACCTAAGCTGGTGTTGTCTAGTTCTTGTGTGCAATATTCAGCTGTAATACCTGGTTCCTAGTTCCAGAGTGGAGGAAGCTGTATCTTGACGGAGGCACCCAGGCCGAGTGCCAAGCTATACAGCGGTTATATGCCAAAAACCCTCTGCCAACCACAGTATGGCATCATCCATTGATACAAAGCAAATATGTAAAAAAAACCCTGTTAACCACAGTATGGCACCATCTATCGATATAAGGCAAAAATGTCAAAAACTATCTGCCAACTACAGCATGGCACCATCTACTGGCATAGGGTACGTCAAATAGACTCTACCAGCCACAACATGGCACTCTCTACTGATATAGGGTAAATACCTCATATACCCTCTTCCAACCACAACATAACACCATAGATTGATATAAGGGCAAATACATCAAAAGCCCTCTGCTAACCACAGCATGGCACTATCCACTGGCATAGGGTAAATACATCAAATAGGCTCTGCCAACCACAGCATAGTACCATCCATTGATATAGCACAAATACATCAAAATTCCTCTGCCAACCGCAGCATAGCAGCGTCCACTGCCGTTGGGTAAATACATCAAATGCTTGTTGTGAGACAAAACATGGGAGCAGTCACAAATGGCCACCGTCAACCACAACATTTTTTGGTATCCAATATTATCCACAACTTGTTAACATCAGTATATACGAGGGGGGGCAATAAGTCCTTACCATCACCATGATCTAGATGTGCTAGGGATCTGAAATTTTGCAGGTTAATATGTGGATATCTTAGTAATATGCATGCCATTTTTCGTTTTTGTAGGTCGTTGAGAATTATAGTTAGAGCCAAGAGAAATGGAGCAGGTGTCATGCTGGACAAAGTTGAATACCAAGCCGTGATTAGGTTCCTCCATCGTCAAGGGAAATCTGCCCAAATAATCCATGACGAGATGTCAGCTGTATATGGAGAAGATTGTCCATCATATGAGGCTGTCAAACGATGGAAGAGAGAATTCAAGTGTGGTCGCACAAATATACAGGATGACCCAAGGGACTAAATTTCAGATCCCTAGCACATCTGGATCTTGGTGAGGGTAAGAACTTATTGGCCTCCCCTCGTATATTAGGTCAATATTTATCACTGTGGCTTCACAGCACAAGCAGAAACGAATATATGGACTGCGGTAAAAATGGTCAATGCCAAACACAACATGGCACTGGATCTGCATGGAGTTTGTATGCTCTCCTCTTACCTGTGTAGGTTTCCACCAGGTGATCCAGAGCTTGCTCATTTCTAATTCTTCCCATGGTGAAACAACTGGAACCTACTAGTAGGTTAGAGCCAGCTGAAGTCACATAGGCATTGTACTCACAATCTCCATTCTTCTGCTATACTAGATATGCAGTGTGTCTAAATATGATGGCACAGTCCAAAAGACACCACAGTGTGACCATGCTGCCCAGCGCATTCTGTAATCTAATACACCTGGTCAGATACACCTGAGGACACCTGTGATGAAGGGTGTGGCTATTACTCAGCTCTCCCAGCATAGAGCACTGGAGAAGGAGGGCAGGCAGGCAAAACAAGGTAGATTGAAACATCAATAAAAAAAATTTAAAAAAAGTTAAGACTATTAATAAAAAAAAAATGTGTAAGACTTAAAATGGGCTGCAGGACACATCACTGTGCAAACAAAGTAACATTTTATTCCATGTGACCACAGCCAGCCACAATGTTCTGCAATATACAGTATGGATCTATCTGGAGTGTCACTGCTGAGAAAATATCCACTTATATATGACGACAAAATGAACTACAGCCCACCACAACAATGGAACCTGTCCATGAATAATATTCATTTTAGGTTTACTTCCAAACACGGCATGGGAGCAATTAGAAGAATATCAGGAGAGCTCACAGTGCCAGCATGGTATTAATAACTCCGATGAGAGCTTTTATTTCTTCTTCATTATTCATTGTTGACTTTGTGTAAGAAGCAGTTTCCAGTCTTTTAAAATCTATAGCTTTTATTAAAATAAGTGATCCTGTCATTAGGATCCTTGTTCAGGCACTTTTTGTTAACAGGTGACAATGCTCTGTTCCTGACTCCTAATTTTCCTCATGAGCTTACGACGGTGGCTACAAGTGGTCTTCTCAGTGCACATTAGACAGGCATGGGCCATTGTTGTCACCATCAGGAAGGCTGACCTAAGAAATGCCATACAATCATCACTGGAGTGCATGTTGGCCTGAAGGAGCTGCAAAGAGGTTGCTGGAGATCAGCAGCACTTGATGAAATAAAGGATGAAAGACTAGTATTGTAAAAAATAAAACATGGTGATTGAGATGCATGGTGATTTTGTATACTGTGGGTGACCAGTTGACCAGTTTTTTAAGCAACTTTAATGAGAGGAGCAAAAGTGTAAAATTAAAAACTGGGGGCATTGTTTTTTATTTATAACAAAGGAATTGTCAAAAACTGTGTGTGTGTTTTTATTCTTTTTGACACTTTTTTTGGTGAATTAGTACCATACTCACTGACATGGGGTGGGCTGGGATCTGGGGGCCCCCTTGTTGAAGGGGGCTTCCAGATTCCAATAAGCCCCCTGCTCGCAGACCCCCACAACCACCACCCAGGGGATGGGGACAATCTACTTTGGGAGGGACAACAATAGGCTAAGGTGGAACAGTATTGCGCTAGGATAAAAACTGTGGCAGCAGCAACAACTAGTGAGATAATATCACCAACAAAATCATAAAATAAATACAGTTGCGCTCATGTGTAATAAAATTAAATAAATAAACATCAAAATATTGATAAATGTCCCAGTGAATAATCAAACTCAAAAAAACATAATTAAATCAACTAAGTGCCTAAAAAAAGTCCTTAAGTTCGTGATTCCAATAAACAGAAGATTAAAATAAATGGATAACACAGGAAACGAATCCCTCTTCACCAATGTGATAAAAATCCAAAATGTGTTCATAAATTGGATTACACCAGAAAAATGTGTGGTCCCAGCACCGATGATAGGTTCACCAATAACACACAGAGGTACCCTTACCGAAATGAGGGGATCTGTTATTGCTAACAGATCGACCGCACTAGCAGAAATAACCCTCTGCGGGTAAGATGCTACATTAACCAAAACAAATTATATTATACAACAATCAAATGTACAATACAAAAAATTTTTTCTAAAATAACATTCTTAAATGTAGAGATAAAAAACTTTTTATAAAAATCTTTTTATAAAAGAGAATGGGTACCAGCCACCCTTCATCAATTTAATCAATGTTCCTCATAGGGGGTGCATATTCTTATTATCGTTAACCCTATATATTTATAGTGCACATACATTTGGGATAGGAATACCTGCCTTCCATCCTCCAATGGGGATAACCATTAAATTTCAATGAAGATGATCAACCTATGGGTGTCATTACCAATGCTCATCCTTCTCCTTACTGTGTGGACTATTCAAAGAGGTGTAATTCTACCCTTGGGATGAAATTACTGGCCAAAACTCCAAATCTTATTAATAGATCATATTCTCAGCTAGTAGCTAAGAGTTATCAATGAAGGCATTGATCTCAACATCAGTGTTTAACCCCTTCGGTTTGAGAGTCTGAGCCTTGAAAATCCAACTCATCTCTAATTTAGAGATCTCTCTTCTTTTGTAACAACCCCTCCACATGGTTTTTAAAGTATCAATCCCCATAAATGAAGTGCCCTTAATATTCTTATTATGCACTTCCAGGTAATGCCTGGATAAGGGGTGTTTGATGAATCCTTTCTTTATTTTACCTATGTGTTCTTTAAGGCGAACCTGTAGTGGCCTAATGGTTCTACCTATATAGTGTAAACCACAGGGGCAAGTAATAACATAAACCACATGTGTGGTATTACATGATATAAAAGTTTTTAAAGGAAAGGTTTGTCCTGTACTGTTACAATGAAAGCTGGTAGTTTTTCTATCCTTAATGTGGTTTACCTTGCAGACTGCGCACCTCCCACATTTATAATAACCTTTCAGGTTTTGAAAAAACATCAGGTTTTCCCTTGGAGGGTTACACACATTAGGTGCAATCAAATCCCTTAATGTGGGGGCACGTTTGAAGACTACTTTTGCTCTTTCCTTTTAATGGCGGCCGGTCTCTTAAACCGAGGCTTGGTGCGCAAACGTTATAGATATAAGGTGGTGCGTCAGAGCGTTGCCCCGAGCCCCTGGACGACGTCATATCTGACGAAACATGTAGGGCGGAGCCACGCTTGACGTCACCACGCCTACCACGTACCCAGGACGGGGACGCTACTGCTTAGAAAGATTTGCCGGCAATTTTAAAATACAAATGCGATTGTTTTTACTACCGAATGTGAGTACCTTTTCTTGATTCTACAATAAATGTTTATAACGGAGTCACGCTATGAGGTCTCTTTCTTTCCATGCTGATGGGACCATGCATGACATCTAAAACCACGGAGGAGTGCTTATTGCAGGAAAGAGTGGGACGCCATCTGAGCTTACCCCGCAGAGGGTTATTTCTGCTAGTGCGGTCGATCTGTTAGCAATAACAGATCCCCTCATTTCGGTAAGGGTACCTCTGTGTGTTATTGGTGAACCTATCATCGGTGCTGGGACCACACATTTTTCTGGTGTAATCCAATTTATGAACACATTTTGGATTTTTATCACATTGGTGAAGAGGGATTCGTTTCCTGTGTTATCCATTTATTTTAATCTTCTGTTTATTGGAATCACGAACTTAAGGACTTTTTTTAGGCACTTAGTTGATTTAATTATGTTTTTTTGAGTTTGATTATTCACTGGGACATTTATCAATATTTTGATGTTTATTTATTTAATTTTATTACACATGAGCGCAACTGTATTTATTTTATACTTTGGGAGGGAGCAACCCGCAACCCCCCCCCCCCATGTTGAAGGCATGTGGCTTGGTGTGGTTCAGGAGGGGGGGGGAGTGCTCACTCGTCCTCCCCTTTCCTGGCCTGCCAGGCTACATGCTCGGATAAGGGTCTCGGATAAGGGATTTTGGGGGGGGGCCCACGCTGTTTTTTTTTCAAGATGTTGGCATGGGGTTCCCCTTAAAAATTCATACCAGACCCAAAGGACCTGGTATGGATTGGGGAGGGACACCCATGTAGTTTTTTTTCACATTTTTCTATTGCCGGCAATGGGGTTTTTTTTTTCAGGAAAATCAATTTAAATGTCTTTTTTTTTCTTTATATATGTCAGTTTTGCTGCAGGTTCTATAAATGCGCAATTTTAAAGGGGACCCCCCCCCCCCTGGCACTCTAACTAAAGGAATTTTTCATTTTTATTGTTTCACTTTAAGCATCATTAAAATCACTGTTCTTTTAAAAACAATCTTTTTCTTCAAAAAAAATTTACAAAAGTACATATCCCCCAGGGCAGTACCCCAGACCGCCATACCCTTTTTATGGCCAATAATTTGCATATAAGCCTTCAAAATAGGGACTTTTAACTTTTCAAATTCGGGTCCCATAGACTCTAATAGGGTTTGCAGTTCGGGACGGAGCTTTTTCCATGTTCGGGAGTTCTGGTGTGAACAGGGGGGGATGTTCAGCCCATCACTATACCTGAATAGCTCCCTCACACTCCGTCTGAAAGATAATAATATAGTTGGGCTTACAAAAAGCTGGTATAAAGACAACTTATAATTGTTGTATGTAAATGTAATCTTTTTTTTATTAACTGTATAATTGCATTCATTTATCCTCTTATTATATCTAACTGGAGTTCAGCCTTAACGTAAACCTTTTATGAGAGAAATATCCCTATATACCAATGACCTCTTCTGAAAATGCTCATTGCCTGGCTGCTATGCTGATCCTATGGCTTCCATACTGTGAGTCACTGACCTAAAGCAAGCATGCAAATCAAAATCCTTATAACACACATACTGCTGGTAAGTAAGGCATGATAGTATCTTTCAGAAGATGAGATCAGCCATGGGTGCCTACATATTTCTCTAATAACAGCTATCTTTTAAAGTAAACTTAAGCCAAAGCTTTTTTTTCGTTTTGGACAGAGTAAGGGTGTTCTTGTCACCCGTGTCCCCTTGGGCAAATCTCCATTCTCTTCCTGTCCTTCCAAACCGAGGGAATCTCTGGTTGTCACCAGAACTAGTGTCCCAATTGGAGGATTTCCCCTCTATTTAATTTACGGGGGCAACTTAAAATTTGGGATTTTATTTCACTGTCGGCGATACTGGTCAATAAGACAAACAAAGAGGGTGAATCTACCTAACAGGAACGCAGATAACAGTAAAAACCTGGCAGGGGTTGTAATCCCTCTCTATCCAAAACTAACAAACAAAAAAAGTTGCGGTTGCACTTAAAAGGAAGTCAGATAGCAGAACACCTGTATGAGAAGGCTCTGATGGAAGCAGCCACCCCCAAGAATCTCATACTGCATACCCAAACCCAGTGGTGGCCCGTTAATTAGGGGCGCTGCCCTTCCTGATCCATGCACCTGGACCCTAATCTACATGCAGGGATTCCAATGTTTTTTTTCCTTTTTTGAAGCATGTGATTAGAGCCAGAGGCTCACCCACTTGTGTGACATTAGCAAATTCATATTCGCTAATTTCTTCCTGCTTCTCCTCACGGCCAATCAGGAAGCGGCTCCTGAGACCCAATTGGTCAGGAGTCTTAGGACAGATCTCAGGACCCACCTCCCATTCAGCTGGGAGGAGAAGCCTACCCTGAATGCAGCAGAGCATCACCACCTCGTCCTCCTCCCTGCACCTCTACCGCAATAAGGTATGGCCATTGATCACATGGGGGGGTGTCACTAGTGTGAGAGGATCGCGGCTGACGGGAGAGTTTGTGTGGTGCCAGTGGATTGCCCCATTTTGATCGATCGAATGAGGGGGCCAGGTATGCTTGCTGCCCCCCAAAAAAATTTGGACCACCAACCACCACTGCCCAAACCTGGGTAGTATCTTAGGATTTGGGTTAGTTTTGAACTGGAATATACAAGAAAGCAGGGGAGTGCCTGCTTCCATCAGAGGCTTCTCACACAGGCGATGTGCTTTGTGAAAGATTTCCTTCTTCTAGCCAGTATAAACATCACAATGATACACACACCATGACACCAAGAGAAAGAAGCAATCTTTGACCTGCCAGGGACATGGACCACAATCCCCGGCTGTAGGAGGGCCCCCTTTGTTTCACCTAAAGGAATCCAGACCCTCATCACGATTTAATACCTCTACCTATCCAACTATTGATTTCAATTTTTTCCAGCAGAATTTCCCAAATCCCCATAATACGCAGGGCCCCTCTCTGCTATGCGGGGATAAACTGAGCTCCGCTCCATCTGGAAACCGCCGTAATTCATTCAAACTCCTTATCATCACTTTCTAAACAGACCTCTGAAGTCCTGGAAGGGGCAGATTTCTATGAAACCAAATCAGGGTTATTAAAAGTGTGGGAGCTGCCAATCCATCGCACATTATTACGCTGATTTTCTTCCTTTTGTTATCAAAGGGTCATGCTATTTTGTCTGGTTAGGGTCTCTGCTGCTTTTCGCTACCTAGAGTCATTGTTCTTCAAGCATAAACCTATTTTATTGCAGTCACTCCCTGGCTGTGAGCAGCGTTCGCTCCCTCTTGGAGGTGGCTGTGTGCTTTGGCAGGAGCCGCAGTCTGGATCGCTGCTCTGCAGGATATTACACCTGGCATGAAATTCTACCAGTTCTTGGAACTCACAGTGACTGCAACGAGAGCTGCTTAGGAAGAGCTTCAGCAAGCAGCGAATAATGATATACTGTATGCCGTGAACATCTGATGCTGCAGATAAAGTCCACACATATTGTACAGTGGAATGTCTGCACATATGCTAAGCCTATCTCTGCTAGTGAGATCAATTTAAGGGCGGTAGGAAGGTACAGTCTACTTTCTCCACTGCAGGTGGCGCTCTTCTGCTGCAGCACTGTTGTTGGAGAGGAAGTCATTATTTCCTGGGTCATTGGGGAAGCTATCCTATTGGATGGATGGTGCTGCCCCATGTGACCCTAGCAGGCATCTTGGGTCTGGCAGAGCCTGTGTAAGCCATGGCTCCTAAGTTTGGTATGCGTTGCAAGTTGGTGGAGAAGGGATAAGTACCTCACCTGTCAGGGACAATACTAGCGGTAGGGAAAGTTTCTTGTTGAGGAGGGAAAGGATAGGGTTGCAATTCCTTTGGACATCATCCAGTTTAGGCACGAGATGGCCAGGCTACACTCTGCTCTCTTTACAGGTGCTGTCAGTCCAGCTGATCCCCACTCTATTCACATGACTGGAAACCATAGGTGAACCCAGTTTGGTAGCCTTCCCACTGGGTTTTTTGTGAACTTTTTCTGAAGTATTTCAATACAAGTTTTCTATTGCACCTGGCTGTGTGGATTATAGCCGCTGCACCACGCCGCACCACAGTGTTTACTGGTATCTGGGAACCCAAGGGAGGCTTCTCCCTTCAACCTGTCAGGGCTGGACTCAGCCCTCCCTTCTCAGAGCTCAAGTAGCTCAGCTGTCGGTTAATTGTCAGTACTCCTTATTCTACAGTGACTCAGCTGGTCTTCATTTCCTGCTCGTCAGCTAGCCCTGCTGGCTAGTTAAACTGCCTGGATCATATCTCCTGTGCCTTCGCTTGGTCAACATTCTGAATATGGATGTGGGTTTTCTCCCCCTTGGGTTCTCTCAGCTCCGGGAGCTGCAACGCACACTGCGGCATTCCCCTCACCTGCCTGTCCATGGGCGGGTGGTTGGTGCGCTACACACTACGCATCAACGTCACGCCTCACACGCCAGGCATGCAGCATCACGACCCGCCAGCAAGTTTCCAGCTACAAGCGCTTGGGAATTGTTTGGCGCCACGCCATCGGATGGCTCCCCCGCACCGATGATGGAGCCTCCCTTTCCCTCAGCTTGCGTACGTGACATTGGTGGCAATCCTTGTGGCTGCGCTTACATATGGGCATCATCCTCGGATGATTGAGACATTTGGCCATCCATCACTTCACTGGACACCACACACTACATGCCTCTCAACCCAATGGCAGGTAACACCCTCACTACCTGATTCTGTCCTTTCTTTTCCTTCCTTTTCACTTGGTTAATGGTTTCTGCTGGATCACATTCCCCCCTATTCCCCTTCTCATTACGGCATTGTCACATCCCATCTTCCCCACTCTCCTTTCTTTATTACCTCTAATCTCACTTCAGGGGCCATAACCCAATTTTTTGGTTACCAACACCCAATATTTTTTCTCACAGATACTAATTGGTCACGGCTCCACAATAGCCTGTTCACTTACCACAGCCATATGCTGAATCATCTGGGATGTGCCTCTGTGGGGCGTTCGCTACGGACTATGTCATCTCAGCTCCTGGGGGGGGATGTTCCCCGAGATGGGGGGGCTCATGTTCCGCTACACCATGTCACATGCACAGATTCCCTGTAAGTATTGCATGGGGCATTCCCCTGTGTCAGTTTTAAAATTTTTGACTAGATCAGACTAATTAAGAATTCATGTTATTGCAGAGACACATTTTTTTTTTTTTTTTTTACACGCTTGCTCCTGATGAGTGACAATAAGTCACGACACATGTTGAGCTAACAGATTTTGTGTCCTTCTAACCAATCATGTGTTTACTCAGTTATCAATTCATTGTGAGGTCTGTCCGGGCATTATGAATTTATCAATTTTATATGAATTGTTATATGTTAAAACTTAATCATGTGTTATCCAAAGTTACCAAATATCTATGAATTATGTATCCGTTTACATTCAATAACGTTTTTTATCCATTATACTCTATTCCTCCAGGTATCATTTTCTGAATATTTACATGATTTTCACTGTATTATGAATCCTTCTTTTAATGTGAAGCTGTGGTTTAGCTCATTCGATTATAATATAGATTCTTCTTATATAATTCTACTTAATATTGTGACCCATCGTGCACTTCATTTAAAGTTCTGCCCCTTGGTTCTCTTTTTATATATCCAAATACTCTCTGCTGTGTTTTCCTGTTAAAGACTTTGCTTGGCTGTCTTCCCTTCTGGTTCCTGATCCTGTTTGCTGCCTCTAACTACACTGATTTCTGGATTTAAAGACTTTTGCCTGGCTGACTTCCCTTCTGGTTCCTGATCCTGTTTGCTTCCTCTACTACGCTGATCTCTGGATTCCTCTTTCACTGGCTTGTTCCAACTACCCGCTCTGGTTACCGAACTCTGGCTGTTTTGACTACATTTGCTCTGTTTGTACTATTTTACCATTTTATTAAAAAGTGTGATTTTTTTACTGCACTTCTGTCTCAGTCTGATTCATGGTTCCTGACAGTAGGCAAAGGCCACAAATTCAGAAGATTTAGGCAATCCACTTGCTGGCAATATTTTTTCCAGATTGGATGAACAGGATCACCGCTTGGATCAGTTTGCTATAGACGCTCCTGGTTCGCTCTGCTCACCTGGGTCCTCCCACTGTGGCTGTTCCGGTGCAACCTGTGTCACAGGCCATCCCTGCTGCTTCTCCAGTCTTTGTGCAGACACCCGCCTCTAATATTACCTCTATAAGAGGTATATCTTGTTCCGCTCCCCTTCCCCAGCGATTTGGGGGAGATCCAATTCAATGCAGGGGGTTTCTTAACCAGATTGGGATATACTTTGAGATGCTACTCCAGGCATTTCCCATTGACAGTAGCAAAGTAGGCTTTGTGATTTCTTTGCTTTCTGGGAGAGCCTTGGCCTGGGCAAACCCTCTATGGGAGACGCAAACCCCATTGTTCTGAGTTACCCAGTTTGTGGCTTCCTTTAAAAGGGTATTTGACATTCCCGCACGCTCCACTTCTGCTGCCAAGAGCCTCATGTCCATCAGATAGAATACGAGAACTGTTGCCGATTACACCATTGAATTACGTACTCGGGCAGCAGAGGTTGCTTGGAGCAATGAGGCCCTCGTGGCTGCTTTTTCTCATGGTCTCTCGGATATCATCAAAGATGAGATAGCAGCCCGAGACATACCCGCTGAGCTGGAGAAGTTGATCATGTTTGCCATTCTCATTGACTCCAGACTCAGAGAGACCTTCCTTTAAGAAGCGCTTGTGGAAGCCTCCTGTACGTTTGGCTCCGAGCTTTGCAGTTCCACCCTTGTCTCCCTCACCTCCCATGCCTCCTTGTATCGAGTCTGCCAGTGAAGTAGAACATATGCAGTTGGGCTTCACACATCTCTCTGCAGATGAAAGGACCTTTAGGAGGAGGGAGAGATTGTGCCCTTATTGTGGCCAGGCAGGTCACTTTCTGAAGTCTTGTCCTAGCCGTCCGGGAAACACTTACACCTGAGGTCCTGTAGGGGACAGACCTTAGGTGGCGTTGTTACATCCCCATTTATCCTGAAGGATAAGCCCCTGGTTCCGGTTACCCTTTCTTGGTGTGAGTCGTCCATACTGGCTCTAATCGACTCTGGGGCTGCAGGCCTGTTTATAGATGGTGCCTTTGTGTCTAAGCACTCAATTCTGCTGCAGCTTCCTGCCACTCCACTTGCCATTGAGGCTATTAATGGGAGACCTCTACAGCATACCCATGTGACTCATGAGACTGCTCCGTTGACCATGTCAGTAGGGGATCTTCACCATGAGATAATCCAATTCCAAGTAATTTCCTCAACTCCCTGTGGTTATTGGTTATCCTTGGTTACAGAGGCACAACCCATCTTTTGATTGGCTTCGTGCTGAGGTTCTTTCCTGGTTGTCACAATGCAGTAAGACATATTTTCAGAAAGTGGCTAAGGTCCTCTGCACCTCTTCATTCATTCGCAAATCCTCGTCGCTTGCCGGTGCTGGTTTCTTCTTTGTGAAAAAAAAGAGTGGTGAACTGAGACCTTGCATTGATTATAGGGGTCTCAATTGCTTCACGATTAAGAATGCTTATCTAATTCCGTTGATTACAGAGTTATTTGACCGCCTCAAGGGAGCAACGGTTTTCACGAAGCATGATTTGAGAGGGGCATAGAATCTCCTGAGGATCAAGGAAGGCGATGAATGGAAAACTGCGTTTTATACAAGAACAGGCCATTACGAATACCTCATAATGCTGTTTGGTCTTTGCAACGCTAAGGCAGTTTTTCAGCAATTTATCAACAATGTCCTCCGAGATCTGTTGCAGCTATGTGTGGTGGTTTATCTCATATTTTCTCATATCCTCATATTTTCCAATTCCCTAGAGAGCCACCAAACAGATGTCTGCCCTGTGCTTCAGAGGCTGAGAGATAATAACCTGTATTGTAAATTGGAGAAGTGAGAGTTCCTTTGTGAACAGGTTAAATTCCTGGGTTGTTGTCATTTCCACTGCTGGTTTTTCGAGGGACCCAGAGAAACTTTCGGCATTTCTACAGTGGCCTCGACCCCTGGGTTTACGTCCACTGCAATGTTTTCTTGGCTTTGCCAATTATTATCTGACGTTTATTCGTAACTTCTCATCTTTGGTCAAACCCCTGACTGATATGACCAGGAATGTTAGGAAAACCGGACTAATCTAGCTTTGTGCGCGTCGTGCGCGCGTCTGTGCGCGCCAATGGCGCCAAAATGGCCTATTTAAGCAGAAAGCACCTTGCAGCAGGTGCTGTCCGTTCTACAGCGTTCCGGTGCCTTGTGACCCCTGTATCTGCTCTGAGAAGGCTTCCTGTGTTTGTGACCCCGGCTTTACCTTGGACTTGGTGCTTTCTGCCTGCCCTGACCCCCGGCCTGTCTATGACTATTCTCCTGCCTGATCCTGTGTACTTCTGCTGCCCGCACTTTGCTGACCCTGCCTGCACCCCGACCATCCGCTTGCCTGATCCTCCTGTACCGCACTGCCAGCCTGTTACTGACCCGGACTGCACTACCACGCTTCTGCCAAGCACGAGCTCCAGTGGACCTTTACCCACCACCAGTGACCAAGTCCAGCCCTCATGCCCCCCTGTGCTCTAGAACTCCCTGTCTGCACTACCAGAGGTTTTTGAACCAGGGCCGTGAGAGAGGTTGCCCCCTGCATAAGTCAGACTCTACCATCAGGTACGTGACAAGGAAGGATGGTAACCCACAGAATTGGTCTCCGGATTCTATTAGTGCCTTTGAGAGTCTCAAGGCTGCCTTTTTTTCTGCTCCTGTATTTGTACATCCTGATCCTACGTTACCTTTTATCCTTGAGGTTGATCCATCTGAGACTGGAGTTGGTGCCCTTCTGTCTCAACGTCCTACCTCTGAGAGTGCCATGCATCCTTGTCGCTACTTTTCCAAGAAATTTTCTTTAAGGAATGCAATTAATAGATTGGGGACAGAGATTTGTTAGCGATCATTTTAGCCCTTAAAGAATGGAGGCATCTCCTCGAGGGTTACCCCTGAACTGGTTTTCATTCTGACTGACCATAAGAATCTCATATTCCTGTTGGTGGCTAAACGCCTCTCTCCAAGAAGGGCGCAATAGGCTCTTTTCTCATCAAGCTTCAATTACATTTTTACCTGGTACTAAGAATGTAAGGGCCGATGCATTGTCGTGATAGTTTTTCTCCGCTTCCAAGGTGGAGTCGTTTCCTGTTCCGGTGATACCTCCTGCCACGGATCACGCACACCCACGGCGACTAGCTAACCGTGACGTGGTTCTATGACTGGGGTTATATGAGGGAATAAGGGGGAACTTATATTAAGCAGTAAGACTTCGCTGTGTTTTCACAGCCCGCACTACCTTTGGCCACCACTAGAGGGAGACCACTCCAATCCAGCTGGCTGACCACACAAAGGCAGATACGAATCTTACATAAAATTTGATGCAATCTAAAGGTTGGGGAGCAGTCTAGCAATTAGTACACACTTCTAGGGTTTCTCTAGCTATCCTGCAAGCTAAAATCCCGGTGCTAATCACTCTTCCCACTGTCCACACACCCAACACACAAAAACCGATAGCCTGCCACCACCCAACAGTTTGTCCACAGACTGGTCTGCTGGGCCACAACCCACATACACAGGTCTCCGTGTGGCAGATCTGTTAGCTCACAATCTGCATGCAATCTGCCCACACACAGACCAATTGTATACTGATTGGCACGTAGCTTAAACCGAGCGTTTAGGTACTAAAATACAACAATCTCTCTAGAGATATGAGTCCTAACTTAGTACACAGAAGTCACTTATTAATTTTAACATTTAATATCCCGAAAGTGGGCAGTGTATAAGAAATATATACAAAGAAAGAAGAGTTACAAAAAATACAAAAAGATAAACAGACAATACATACAATTGGCAATTCGCTATGAAGATAAAAAGGGATAAAAACGGAAATAAACTTTACAGAAGTTTATCCTTTCGTAGAAGCATATGGGAACATGTGGAGACTCCCCATTTTAGAACTGGCTTTGTGAGAGCACCCCGTCTATATCTCAGGCTCTCCAATTTATTGAAATATGGATGTGGGCTGGACATTAACCCCTGGCCAATCAACCATGGGGGTGTTCCTGTCCCAGCCCACAGGATGTTTTGTGTTCTGAAACGACCAACGTCGAATTGGAACAGAACGGTGCTGACCACTGGGATATGGATATGGATAGGATGTTCACCTCCAGCACGTCGCTCCGATCGTGACAGTGCCAATCACAGTCTGCCTGCTGCAACCCAGCACCATCTAACGGTTGTGTGTGTTTTTCTGCAGATCGAAACAAGCTACAAATACAGATTGATATGTACTGGTAGCTCATCACGTGTACGATCAAAAGGAATTATTTTCATCTCTCTGCCACTAGTATTTCAGCTTTTATGAGAGATAAAATGTATTCTTTTGATCTGTTGCTACTAATCAAAGCTTGTACACTTTCTGGGGCCTAACAGATGCCCCCTGCGGGTCCCTGCAGCCAAAGAGGCTAGAACTTCTGCTTGAAGCTCCAAGAAAGTGACAATCTGGGATTACTCTGATTGGGAACTCTTATTAGCATCTAGGTGTCAACTCAAACCTTAGAGCTGGCTTAGTCCTATTCAATTATTTATTCGTTCAGTTTTGTATACACTGACTTCTATGTATTTAATTTTGAATGCACATTTTTTAATATTTAATATTTTTTATTAATGGTTTAATATTTGGAGAGTGATATATTATTGACTGCATAGGAGAGGAATTGCGCAAGATCATTTCAATCATCTATTCAAATAAATGTAGTAAAATAAAAGTTACGATTACAGTGAACCTGTGCATTTGCCCACGCTAGGAAATACATTAGGGTCACTTAAGTAAATAAGATAGGATTAAACCGGACTTCTACTTTAAGTGAAGAAGCGATAGAAATAAGAATCTGTCTGCAGCACTGTCATCTCCAAATCTAAATAATTAAATCTTCTATCCCAAATACAATGTAACAAAACTTCATAATAAACAAAGCAAAGAAAATAAATCATTAATCTTGTGACAACAGCATGCTCAGTGAACACATGTGACACTTAAAGTATAACTAAAGGCAAAACTTTTTTTTTTCTTAGTTTTGGATAAAGTGGAGATTGATTGGAACACCTATCAGATTTTAATTGCTGTTTGTGCCCCCATTAGGGAGATTCACCCTCTCTGTTTACCGTTATCATCCAAAATGAAAGTAAAACAAAATGCCAAATTTTGGGTTGTCCCCAGAATAGTAATAGAGGGGAAATCTTCCAAGGGGGACACTGGTGACCTGGGGGGCCCAATGGACTCCCTTAATTTGCAGAGTCTTCTTCTAACTTCCTGTTTTGGCTATGGGACAGGAAGTTACGGTAAATCTTCCCAATGGCAAAAAAGGGGTTATAACCCTTCCTTACTCTATGCAAAATGGAAAAAAAAGTTTTGCATTTATTTCTGCCTTAGTAATATTGTAAAAGGAATAGTCTGTTATAATGATTCCGTCTTTATTTACGTTTTGAAAAAAAAGGTAAAACGTATCTCATTCCTTCCCAATATTGGGGAAAAAACGGTAACCCTTCTAAATGGCATTGAAGGACAGGGTATCGGTTTTGTCCTTCAATCTTCTTCTGAGACGTTTAATTCCCTCAGGTAACCCGGGGGGTCCAGTGGTCACAGGGGGAACCTTCTAAAGGGGAGATAATGATAAGACCCCTGTTGGGTTTTAAACCGTAAAACAAAATGAAAGTAAAACCTACTATTGCCATTTGTCTCTCCCACTTAGAGGGATTACCCCC
>BLSH010438737.1:399660-418177 GCA_018402905.1 Glandirana rugosa | reverse complement strand
TTACTGTGTAAATGCCATTGGCAGTGAAGGGGTTAACCTGCAGGGGGCGCGCTAAGGGTTAACTATGTTCCCTGGGCGTGTTCTAACTGTCTTGGGGACTGCCTATCTGGGGAAAGGAAGTTATCACAGCCTTCATGTACGAGAAGGCTGTGATCACTTCCCTTCCCCCTCACACAGAGCGGAGGTCCGTGTTTACATACACGGACCCCGCTCATTCGCTCCGGGGGGGCCATCGCGGGTAGCCGGCGGCAATCGAAGCCGCCGCACCCGCTCCCTGGACCCCCCCGGACACAGTGAGCGCGCGGGCGCGCCTCCGGCGGCGCGCGCGCGCTCACAGTGCGCGTTATCGCAGCCGCCGTCGTATGACGGCGTTTTGCGATAACGAACCACTTTGTCGCCGTCAGATGCCGATCGGCGGTCGGCAAGTGGTTAATGTACATAACATAACTGGGTACTAACATTTTTAGGTAAAGTTGATCCAGGGTGAATCCGATTGCCTCTCGGGGAATCAGGAAGGAATTTTTTCCCCCACTATAGCAAATTGGATCATTGGCTTTTCTGGGGTTTTTTGCCTTCCTCTGGATCAACTGTGGGTGAAGGATTGTATAAGGGATTGTATGGTTATGTATCATCTTTCTGTTTTATTTTGGTTGAACTAGATGGACTTGTGTCTTTTTCCAACTTGACTAACTATGTTACTATGTAACTGAAGTGGATTGCTCTGCACCAAAGATTACCTAAGCAAGCTGACAGAACTCTGATTGAACACAGACACCGCTTGTCAGCCTGCATGAGTGATTTCACCACTCCCTTGTTTTCTTCTCACAGGAGAGACAGCCCACTCTGCCCTTTCCCCTAAATATTCATTGGCAGAGTGAACTCAGCCAATCAGGGGAGGGTTAAAGGAACTCTGGGAAATATCAGAGCAGCTGGGGGCCCAGGAAGTCTAAAGAGTCCATTAAGGGACAGTGGACTGATCAATGCAAGGAGGCTTTCCGACAGCTGAAGTGGAGTCTAACGACTGCTCCAGTCTTTTCCTACGCGAATCCAACTAAGCCAAATGAGCTACATGTAGATGCCAGCCAAGAAGGGCTGGGCAGTGTGCTCTATCAAGAACATGGCAAACACTTGCGGCTAGTTGCATACATGAGTCGGATTCTGACACCTGCTGAAAAGAATTACCCTACACACGAACTTGAGTTCTTGGCTTTGAAGTGGGCAGTGGTGGATAAGCTGAGGGACTATCTGTACGGGACAGTATTCGTGATCAATAATCCTCTCACTTAAATTCTCACTACTGCCAAGTTGGATGCCACCAGTCACAGGTGGTTGGCTGCCCTGTCTGAATTCACTTTTAGCCTGAAGTACCGCCCAGGGGTCGGGAACAGAGACGTGGATGCATTGCCTAGAAAGCCCCGGGGTCCAGAAGACTTTTCAGAAGTATGGACTCATCTGACACCTGAAGGTGTGCAAGCCCTCTGTCAGGGAGTAGAGTTTCAAGCTGGAGGTGGATCTAGAGGAGAGGAAATTTGGGTCTCCGCAGCTGGAGTTCCCAAAGGATATTGCAACATTACACAGATTGGAAATGAAGGCCTGCCGAAGCTCTCCAAGAGAGATCTGAGAAGGGATCAGATGCAAGACCCCCTTTGTGGTTTGGTGATAAAGGCTATGGAGAGCCAGCACCCTGATTTGCTTCTTACTGATACCCAAAAGGAAGGTCACCTACTCCATAGAGAGTGGGATCGGTTGCAATTACACAGCGGAGTGGCCTACCGAAGGGGCCTCTCTGAAGATTCCGAAGAAAGTTGGCAGTTATTCTTACTGAAGAAACATAGGGAGGCTGTCTTGACTTGACTTGACAACCATGGCCATCTAGGGCCTGACAGGACCTTTAAACTGGTGGGAGGCTCCTCTGTCAAGTTTATGTCATGCCAGGAGCTGTTTGAGTTTAGATTCTTCTCATGCCAATACAAACTGTTTGATCCCTTGTGTGAATTCACTTGTTTTCTCCATGTGTAACTGTAAAGCATGTAACAGGTTCCAGACTTTACTGCCTTTGGAGGACCAAAGGTTCTCTGGTGGGGGGAGTGTGTAGCGGATTGCTCTGCACCAAACATTACCTAGGCAAGCTGACAGAACTCTCATTGAACAGAGACACAGCTTGTCAGCCTGCATGAGTGATTTCACCCCTCTCTTGTTTTCTTCTCACAGACTTGGACACAGGAGAGACAGCCCACTCCGCCCTTTCCCCTAACTATTCACTGGCAGAGTGAACTCAGCCAATGAGGGGAGGGTTAAATGAACTCTGGGAAAAGGAGTCTTTAACACGGGCTGCTTCATTGTAGTCTATATATTGAGAACTACAGAATCCAGCAGCCTTTGCAACAGGAGAAAAAAATCTTACCAGGGGAGCTTCCTGGGAGGAGACAGAGTTACCACGAGTAAGAGAAGAGTCTGGATGTGATATAGAATGCTGTGGCCTTAGACCTGGCGGATTACACCTGTTACTGTCAGGAAGTCGGCATCCGGATCTAAAGGGGAACCCCGAGGGCGTCCGTAGACATCCGCGATGTTCCCATGAGGAGGTTCAATCGGGCACTTGTAAGGACCGGTATTACAACATTTCCCTTGTGGCCCTTTGGACACAGGAGTGGTTGAGAGGACTGTCACCCAATTCTTTCTAAACCAGGGCTCTGCATTGCTTCTGTTATTCTGCCTTTCTAAAGTTACATGGAACTGTGAAGTTGCTACATTCTGCCTGACAGTGAAAACACTGGTTCACCATCCCATAGGATTACAATACTGGTTGCTTGTCAAACCCTTTTGGATGTACTGAGTTCACTTCATTACAGAGGATCAACAAGTGCACCACCGTAAGTAATTCCAGGGCCCTATCTAAGTTCAGGACACTAGTTACTTATAAGTGGATCCACACAGGGGGTGGAGTCAACGCACTGGATCATATGCTGAGGTTAAGCAGGTCTGCTGGGACTGTGGTGCTAGGGTAAATGAGAGAAGGGATTGACAGACAAGGAAATGTCATTCCTGTACTCTTTTTCTGCGTGGACTCATATAGCCCAACCTAGATGTGGTAGTCAGATGCTTTGGTGAATTTAACAGTATATTTTCTTGAGTACCAATTCTCAAGAGGTTACCTCTGCTATTGGGCTCATTTCAGTTAAAGAGGTCCCCCATGAGCAGACAAATTTGATTTTCGTTTGATTTCCCTTGTAACTCTCTGTTTGGTTATACCTCATTATACCTATTTACTGTTTTATATTACTGTGATGGTTTCTTTTATCACATTAAGCAGGCACACAGTAAAAGTTCTTTCTGATTTCACTATAACCTGTGTCTATTGCTAGTGGGGTTGGGCCTATTCTTGGGGTTGAAGAGGCAGAGTAAAGAACCAACAATGTTCAAGTAGCTCCTACAAGGGTAGCGCTACATGTGGGGGCTAGCCCGGGATACCTTTGCTCTGCAGTCAACTTCTCAATACAGCAACCATACACACACCATCATGGACCCCGTAAGTGCGGCCCAGTGGTGTGGGCAAGAAAATGGGCAAATGGAGCTGTGCATTGTGATCAATGTCCCTGGCAGTGACTGGACCAAAGACCGATTGTGGCAAGCACTGGCTGCCTCAGGTCCCAAAACCGAGGATATTTATACTAGATGTGAAAACAGATCCTAACTTAAATTGTACCTATCTCCTGACAGAATGGAAAAGAGAAATTCCTGACGTTCTGCGGAAGGACAGCGTTCAACAAACTGCAGAGATTAACACCACACTAATTCATCCGGGTGAATTGAGCTCTACTTCAGAGAGTACAGAGTGCACTACACCAGATCCGGAGGTTACCACCTCGAAGCCTGCTGCATCCAATGAAGATTCCTCTTCTCTCCAAGTGGCCGAGTTTGGGAAGCTGGTCACGGGACTCCTCAAGAACCTGGTAGTCTCAGGCAATTATGGGTACCGCAAACTAAGGTTCTTCTCAGGGAGAGTTCCCACGCCCTCAGGAGAGGATAATTTTGATACTTGGGTTGATGAAGGCATCCAAGCAGTCGAAGAGTGGGAAGTGACTGATACGGTAAAGAGGCAGAGGGTAGTTGAGAGTCTGCAGACCCCAGCTTCGAATGTAATTCGGAATCTAAAACGAGACAGACCTAGCTGTTCCATTTTTGAGTGTCTGGAAGGACTTCGTGAGACCTATGGAAGAAATGAGGACTGCACAGAGTTGATCTCTCTCTTCCATCATACATAAAAGATCGAGGGTGAGATGCTAACAGCCTATGTCACATGGCTGGATCAGATCCTTCAGCAAGTTATCATAAACGGTTGGATGGAAGCTAAAGCTGTCAGTAAAGCCTTAGTGCAGCAAAGGGGAGCACAACCCTTGGATCCTATTGTGTTGCAAATTCGAGCCAGGAGTCCAAGTGACCTTCTCACTTATTATAAAATCATGAAGGCTATTAGAGAGGAGGAGGAGGTTTGCATCGTGGCCGAGACACAAAAATCCGAGTCTGCAAAGAGTTCCAAACAGGGGGCTACGGCCTACCTCGTACAGTCTGGGCCTGAACTAGAGATCAGCACAGGCGGAGAGACTTGCATCGCTATTGACACTTTGACACAAACTATAGTCCAATTGGCACAAGCGCAAACTACATTACAGCAAACATTGACGGAAGCCCATGCTTATATGCAGCAATCACTTTCAGAAGTAAAATAGACGGTGTCCACCCTCGCTACTGAGAGAAGGGGTGCTGCCTCTACTACAGATAATAAATGCTATCTCTGTGGGGAAGTAGGACATTTCATTGCTCAGTGCCCGAAGGAAGAGGACCTGACTGATCTCACAGCAGAGGTGGTGAATGCATTGAAGAAACTGTCCCTCATAAAGCCGACTGGAACCTTCAGAGGACCCTGGTGAAGGAGCCAATCAGGTGTCCATCTACGGTAGTTAGAAGGGACAGCAGCGGAAGTCCAAACCTTTGCAGAGGACTCCCGTTTTTGCCTCCGAGCAACCCTTTGTTCCACTCCCTCTAATGCGGACTGTCCAGCGTCAGGGAATCGGTTCACACCAAACCCCTAGAAAAAAACAGAGACCTCAGGCGGGTCAGAGTCCTTGCAAGAAAGGAGTGCGGATACAGGCCACGGAACATGTCAAAGCCACCACGTCCTATGAGTTCCTTGCAAAGCTAGAGGGACCTTCTCCTGTAGTTTCTATTCAAGTAGAAGGAATTTACACAAAAGCCCTCTTAGATACTGGAGCTCAGGTAACCCTCCTCTACAGAGACTTTTACGACAAGCATCTTAAGCACCTGCCCCTACAGAAGTTGGAAGCGTTAGAGATATGGGGCATTGGAACTCAGAAATGTTTCTTATGACTGTCATCTACCAGTCAAGCAGACCTTCGACCCTTCCGTGGCAGAAAAAGCAGAGACGTTTGACACACTGCCAGTAGTTTGCCCTAGCCCGCCAGGGACTGGCAGGAATTCCATGATCATAGGGACCACCACGAATCTTGTTCGTAGACTGTTGACATCTCTTGCCCTGGAGCCTGGTACTCCAACTACTAGTGTACAACCTATGCTGGGACAAGCCTACCAGTGCCTGGTACAAAAGTAGAGGGCCCCAGCTGAAGGAATGGGGAAGTTATGGCGCCTGTGCCAGCAAGGGAAGGTGCTATAGCCTAGTGAAGCGGCTTGTTTACAAGGGACTATCAAGCTCACCTGGAAGCAACCAGGTCCTTTAATCGGCCTAGAAGCAAATGACAAGGGAGCAGATATAGGAGTAGAAATCAAGTGGCTTCAACCAAGGTGTTACAAAGAAGTCATGGGAAGATTTTGGTCAGTGTCCGCAACATAACGAATTCCCCAGTGAAAATACCAGCTTGAATGTTGCTGGGACAAGTAAATCAGGCCACCCCAGTCTCACCATCTGATCTGGTGAGGGGAGCGAAGGATGAAATCTCCGTCGAGGAGTTTTATCCAAAGAATACTCCTCTTCCTCCTCAGTTGAAGGAAAGGGTAAAGACCCAGCTGCTTAGATGTCAGGCTGCATTCTCCATGAGTGAGTTTGATGTAGGGTGTGAAAAAAGTGGCAAACATCAGATTAGTCTCCAAGAAGATAAGCCGTTTAGAGAAAGAGTCAGACGGATTCCTCTAGGGGACTTGGAAGACTTGGGTGAGCAACTGGCAGAACTGAAAAGGATAGGTATCATGCAACAGTCCCAAAGTCCATACGCTTCTCCCATAGTGGTGGTACGAAAGAAGAATGGGTCGCTAAGATTGTGTATTGACTATCGGACATTAAACCGAAGGACCATTCCCAACCAATATACCACCCCAAGAATAGAAGATGCTTTGCAGAGCCTGTCGGGGGCAAAGTGGTATAGGACCTGAAGAGCGGATATTACCAAATTCCCATGTACCCTGAGGACCAGGAGAAGACCGCTTGCATTACTCCAGTGGGGTTCTTTGAATTTGATCGCATGCCCCAAGGCCTGTCTGGCGCTCCTGCTACTTTCCAAAGGCTAATGGAGAAGACTGTGGGTGACATGAACCTGATCGAGGTGTTGGTGTACCTAGACTACATCATTGTCTTTGGCAAGACCCTGGAGGAACACGAAGAACGCTTGGAGAAGGTTCTGAAGAGACTCCATGAAGAGGGATTGAAGCTATCCTTAGAGAAATGTCCATTCTATCAACCCTCAGTCAATTGCATATTGTGTATGCTGAAAGAGTAGCCACCGACCCTCAAAAATTAGAGGCCGTCACCTCTTGGCCAAGGCCCACTAATGTGACTGAGCTCAGATCATTTTTAGGGTTTGTTCTTATTGCAGAAGGTTTTATTGACAAAGCTTAATTGAACAGGCTGAAGTTAGAAGCTATTTGGTTATTATGCACAGCTGCACCAGATTCTGTGTGTTCCAGTACTAGCAAATCTGCCCCACAGATTTCAAGCAGGGGGAAGGCAGGGACACATAGGGGTTAATTTACTAAAGGGAAATTGACTGTGCGCTATGCGGTTGCACTCTGCAGGTGTAGTTGCTCAAGAGCTTAGTAAATTAGCAAAAGCTCAAATGACTTCCATCATCCAATCTTGTGCAAGCAAAATGCTGTTTTTTTAAATTTTCCTTGCAGGTGATTGGGTACTCTTAGCAAAGTGAAGATTTACCGTATTTACTAAGCTCTGGAGCAACTGCACTTTCAGAGGGCAACTACACATTGCAAAGTGCAAAGTCTATTGGTTTTTAGTAAATCAACCCCATTGAATTAACAGATCGTTAAAACTGAACTAAACTCTCCCAATCAACATTGACCACTTTTAGTCCTTATGCTGCTAGCATTAGTAAATAGATAGGAAGGTATATTGTATTTTCTGCTTTTAACATTTTTTTTTACATTCAGTTGCTTCCTGGTTTCTGGCCTAGGACAAAATGATGTCATACATCCCAGAAGTGTTCATCAGGATGGGGTTTTTTTTCCGAAGCAGCAAACAGTTTCACTTCTCCTGCGCTGTGCTAAAGGCCTGGGTGGTGAGTAGTCTATTCGTTATGCTGTCTTTAGGAGGCTAATGACTGCTTCGCCACTTCCCACAGACTGGGGGGGTCCAAAATACTACAACACAAAAAATACACAAGGGGCGCGTGGCCTAGTGCATTATGATCCATAAACTTTAATGATTAAAAAATAGTAAGTAACATACTCACAAACATAGGCTTGAATACAGGCATATCAGAAGACCACCATCATCAATGTCTGTTCCATGTATATTCCCCAACTAAGGGGGCTGTCTTGAGGTGGCGATGGCTGACGCATTTCGAGGTGAACCTCTTCCTCAGAGCCATCATGCCTATGTTTGTGAGTATGTTACTGTTTTTTAATCATTACATTTTATGGAGGATATTGCACTAGGCCTCGCCCCACCTTGTGTATTTTTTGTGTTGGAAGGTTTTCTCAACTAAGCACACCCTCTTGCTGCATGTCTGAGCTAAGGGCAGATGGATTCCAGGAAGTAAATGCTATTAATCATTTGCCCTTTCTCAAGATGGCTGCAACTAGAACTTCTAGGTTGTTTTTCAAAGTGATTTCTCAACAAAATAAAGCATAGAGACATGGATGGATGGAGGGATTTGCTTTGGATACTAAAATTTAATTAAAAAGTGTTTTCAGTTTGTGGTGCTCAGATACAGTTTACTTCTGGTCAGTCCCACCCCTCAGGTTTAAGCACCTAGTACCAGGGATTTTTTTTCAGCGGGAACGCAGAGGGAACACACTGAATGTATGTAATGGCAAGGGGTGCAGAGTGTATTGATGCTAGGGGATCTATTGTTGCTGGGGGGATCTATTTTGTGGGTAGGGGGAGCAAAGGAATGGTGCAGGAGGTGGGTAGGGAGAGCAACCAAGGAATGGTGCAGGAGGTGGGTAGGTGAAGCAATGTAGGAATGGTGCAGGAGGTGAGTAGGGGGTGCAACCAAGGAACGGTGCAGGAGGTGGGTAGGAGGCACAACCAAGGAATGGTGCAAAGGGTGGGTAGGGGACGGGAACCATGGAATGGTGCAGGAGGTGGGTAGGAACTGCAACCAAGGAATGGTGCATTAGGTGGGTAGGGGGCACAACCAAGGAATGCTGCAAGAGGTGGGTAGGGGGCACAACCAAGGAATGCTGCAGGACGTGGGTAGGGGCCAAAACCAAGGAATGGGGCAGGAGGTGGGGAGGGGCACAACCAAGGAATGGTGCAGCAGGTGGGTAGGGGCCATAACCAAGGAATGGTGCAGGACGTGAGTAGGGGTGGAACCAAGGAATGGTTCAGATGGTGGGTAGAGGGTGCAGCCAAGGAATGGTGCAGGAGGTGGATAGGGGGCATAACCGAGGAATGGTGCAGGATGTGGGTAGGGGATGGAACCAAGTAATGTGCAGGAAGTGGGTAGAAGGTGGAATCAAGGAATGGTGCAGGAGGCGGATAGGGGGCATAACCAAGGAATGGTGCAGGATGTGGGTAGGGGGTGGAACCAAGTAATGTGCAGGAAGTGGGTAGAAGGTGGAATCAAGGAATGGTGCAGGAGGTGGATAGGGGGCGCAACCAAGGAATGGTGCCGGAGGCGGGTAGGGGCGGAACCAAGGAATGTTGCAGGAGGCGGGTGGGGGCAGAACCAATAAATGATGCAGGTGGCGGGTAGGGGCAGAACCAAGGAATGGTGCAGGAGGTGGGTAGGGGGCACGATCAAGAAATGGTGCAGGAGGTGGGTAGGGGGCACAACCAAGAAATGGTGCAGTAGTTGGGTAGGGGGCGAGTTCCTGCACCTACTGTCTGAGAATAATGGCTGCAATAAAGCACTTTCTCCTTTCTTGATAGTTTCATACAGTTCAGAACATCTGCCATATTTTCTTGATTTTTCCAAACTGTAATAAAGACATTTTGTGGGTAGGCCTTTATATCAGCTGGGAAAACAAAGCTATAGATCCACTTGGGTCCCCTTTAACTCCCATAAAAGAAATGTTTTCAGTTGGAGCCAAGCCTCAGCTACCTGCCAAGGGTTTTTGTCCAGACGCTACTAACAAATCCTTTTGTTTCCATTTACAGAATATCTAGATACGCCGACTCAAAAAATATGCTTAAAACTATGTTGAGGTCATTTAAGGAGAATTGTTTTCGTCATAAGAGAACAAAAAAAAATAAAAACAGTAGAAGAGAGTACAAGCGGGGATTTAAGTTGATTCTGGTGGAATATTCCTGCATTTCAAATGAATTTCTGTCCCTTTCTGTAGACATAGCAGCAGAAGGTTCGCAGTGCGTGTGACTGTTTGCTAACAGCATAGAGCCAGGCACTAAATCACCAAACCTATCTCCTTCCCAAACTTTAAGACATTCCCTGAGGTGGGGTGGGGGGAGTCAAGATGCAGATTCAGTTACAGATGCCATCAAAGACTTGTAGGATTTGCCCACGTTAAAAATTCTCTCTTCTACTTGTGGATGAACAGGTTGCTGACAAAAGGTCATTCTCTCTGTCTGCAGCGACTAACACTGTTCAGCTGTCCCTGACCCGCTGCTTCAGGTATGTGGATTACGAGCCCAGTACAGTCCTCTGCCCGGGCACACATCGCTCTCTTCTCAAATAATCCTTGTACCTTTTACTCTCTGATTTTTTTTTTTGAAACATCATTTTTTTTTCTAATTTTAATACATTTAAACATATTTTAAGGAGATTTTTTATTTTTAATTTATCAATTATTTAAAATTTTATACACATAGATTAAGTACAGCACAGCTTTTATTTTTCTATGTTTTTGTTGTTGTTTTTTTTGTTTTTTTTTTTACTTTTTTTAACTGCATTATAGATTTACATTTTAATTTAGGTTATGCGTGTATTACGCCTAAAACATATTTTAGGGAGATATTTTATTTTAAATTATTTTTTCAATTAATTAAAATTTTATACACAGAATAAGTACAGCACAGGTTTTATTTTTCTATGTTTTGGGGTTTTATTTTTACTTTTTTACCTGTATCATAGTGTTACATTTTAATTTTAGGTTATGTGTGTTACGCCTAAAAACATATTTTAGGGAGATCTTTTTTTTTTTTTTACAATCACTTAAAATGTTATACACCTAGAATAAGTACAGCACAGCTTTTCTTTTTCTTTTTTTTACTTTTTTAACTGCATTATAGTTTTACATTTTAAGTTTAGGTTATATCTGTATTCATCTCTGATCAAAAAAAAAAAAATCTAATAACAGTAAGTAATAATATATATGTGGTTTTGAATACTGATATACACTATGGTAAATATGGTAAACAGCCTATATTTATGATATATTTTTAAATGTATATACTTTATTCAATTACTTGTTTAAAAAAAAAAAAATATATATATATATATATATATATATATATATATATTTATAGATATAGATATAGATATATATAAACATATATATATCTATATATACAATTTTTTTAATATATAGATCTATATACTTTATTACATCATATGTACAGTATTTAACACTTAGATTTATTCACTACTACTACTAATGGTAGAAAAAAAAAATATATATATACCTTATTACATCATATGTACAGTATTTAATACTTGTTTCTACACTTAGATTTATTTATTACTACTACTACTAGTGGTAAAAAAAAAAAAACATATATATTTATATATATATATATATATATATATATATACATATATACATATATATATATATATATATATAATCCTTGCACAGTTATTCCTTTTATTATTATTTGCCAGTTTACTTTTCTATATACTTTTAAAAATATGTTTCTCAATACTAATAATAATGATAATTTGCTATATTTTATTTTACTGTTATTTTTCTTGCATTTCATTTCACCTAATGTGTATAGTTCTGAATTATTTTTCATATCGTTTGATTCTTCTCATTTTAACTTACTTACAAAATATGTAAATGATGGTCTGTGTTCACCTATGTGATATGAATTTTTTTATGCTCCGCACAATGATGCAACGCCATATTGTAGCCAGTAGGTGTCAGTAGATGTCATTATTGACAATATTATTCAAAGATAAGAAGATCCATCACATGGAACAAATGCAGCTACAATATAAGCACACCCCACATAAAGGTAGCAGTAACAATTAACATTAGGAAGAGATAGAAGAGGAATGATGCACACTGATTATAAAATTCCATTTACTCCAAAGGCGGGCTATCCTTTACAGATATGGTAGCATCATATTTCATGTTCTGATGTTGGTGGAGCAGTTGGGAAAGCACAGATGAGGCAGTATTTACATGCTTGTCAGGAGATTACTAGTAAAATAACGGCAGTCTTGATCTTTGGGTTTTATGGGGGACACTACCATAGATCCAAGCATTATGTACCTAGTAAGATGTTGCATATACATTGTTGCTGTTTGAGTCCCTTTTTTTCTTTCCTATATTCCTTGCACACATAACTATAACCATACAGTATTGAGTAGGAGTAGGGTAGAGGAGGTAGACACTATACTTAGTACAGTGGTGAAGGTTTTGGTGTATTTTGGAATGGTCATGTTTAAAAAAAAAGATGCACTTCCTAGAGATTTCTTTAAAAAGAACTAGAAGCTTGGTAGCGGTTCCACAAAGCTGTCTTCCTCTACTTTAACCTTGCTTCCTTGCCCTTTAGATCCACAATTGTAGTGCCCTCAAAATGCTATGCAAATACAGGACTTACATAGGGCAAAGGGAACTCATGTGACTGCTCCAGGCTGGCAATAGGCTCTCGGGCACTGTCCTGGAATAGTGGAGAGTTATGGGTGCCACCTACTCTTAGGGATCAGTTTTTTCTCAGGGCTGACAAGACAGATACAAGAGGCTTGGTTGCAAGGGTGTCTGTTAACAAGCTTCAAGGTTACTTTATTATACGGCATGAGTCCTTTATTGCAAACCTAACGTAACACCCATGTGTAAAACAATGACTAGGCTTTAGCATCATCTTATGACCACAAGTTTCCCTAGACAGTTAGCACTCTGTCTGAGCTGGGCAAGTTCACCTATCTCACAATGCACATGTGCCATAATCAATACTGTATGGTGGGGACTAGGTAGTTGATGCTGGTGAGCCAGAGATCAGGATGGGGGAGCAGTAAGTACCACACCTTTGAAGGCCAAATGGTTATATTTATTTAGATGTAGGTATGTCTGGAAGCATACTTTCGTCCCATAAGTCTACTTGTTTGCATACTACCATGGAAGCCCTTGGTGGTTAAGGTTGTATAATGATTATGCCAAGCTCAGATGTCTTTGTTCCTTACATCTCTATGTAATACCAACACAACAGTTTGGCTAAGCCAAGCATTCTGTTCAACTCTATTTAGTAGAGGAGTCTGGGTAATTGGTTCTGGCAAACTCTATAACATCTTATACCAGTAGGTACCAGTAAAGATCTGTGTGGCCAGACTTTGGGCTTGTGTTGATGACATCAGTTTCAGATGCTTCATAGATCATCCAGGATAAATTGAAAGGTGCCTATGGCTTCCAATTGACCACCTTCAAATCTATATTCGATTTTGCTTCAAGTGGTTATATTTATTTAGATGTAGGTATGTCTGGAAGCATACTTTCGCCCCATAAGTCTACTTGTTTGCATGCTACCATGGAAGCCCTTGGTGGTTACGTTGTATAATGATTATAATGATTATGACACACTCAGGTGTCATTGCTCCCTAAATCTCTATGTAAGTAATACCAACCTAACCTTCTTAGGTTGTCTGTTGACCTACGCCATGCATGAGTTGGCCACCAGATGCACAAACATAACAGTTTGGCTCAGCCAAGCATTCTGTTCATTTCTGGCAAACACTATAACTGCTTATTTCGGAAGTACCAATAAAGGCCTGTGTGGCCAGACTTTGGGCTTGTGTTGATGACATCAGTTTCAGATGCTTTTCAGATCATTCAGAATAAATTGATAGGTGTCTATGGCTTCCAGTTGACCACCTTCAAATCTATATTTGATTTGCTTCAAGTGGGATTTGTATACTCATAAACTTGTATGGCAATGCAAAAACTGCATGAAATGGAGCGAACAAAAGCCTGTTGACCCAGACCCAGGTCCTAACAATCAAAGCAGTGTTTCTGACAGCCATTAGGCTATTCCCTTTGAAGTCAGCTGGCCAATAAGTTTAGAGTCCTTCAATAGATCTAAGACCATCAAATACAAGACGAATAGGGGAGGGATTGCACTTAGCTGGTATCTACACCCTACCAATAGTATAAGCCTTTCACAAATACCCAAAACCATCAATATGTAAAAGAGTTGACTTTGTTCTACCACTCCTACCCTCGTGATTTGCATATTATTGTTTGCACCTAAGCAGCAAATGTTTTTTAAAGTGGTGGAGAATTAGAGACCCACTGAATGATGGTTGATTTTTCTTTCTGTAGCTATAAGCTCTCCTGCAAAATTCAGGGATGACACTGATACACAAACATCCATATGTCCCTGGCTTGCTTCTGTGGATTATGAAGCTCTCAAGCTCCTTTGCTTTGGCCAGTGCCACTGAACTTCTGCATCCACCCAGCAGCACTGCTACTGATCTCATGTTTGATCTCGGAATCCCAAGAAGCCGAAGGAAGCGATACATTTCCCCCAGGGACATGAATGCCTTGCTGGACTATCACAACCAGGTGCGCTCCAAAGTCTTCCCTCCAGCTGCCAATATGGAATATATGGTAAGTGCACTGTCTTGGGAGAGATAACATGAATGGACACTTTTAACTCCATTAAATAGGACCTGAAAGGTTTAAGCGGTGCCCAAAAAAGGCAGGTATAAGGCAAAGCACTAGTCACCAGTATTGTCTGTGGTCTTTCTTCTGATCTTTTCCCTATTGCTGACTTAATGTGTCTGTGAATGGAGGCGGTCATCTTCACAGAGAGCAGGGTTTTGCTTCCTCATGTCAGGATCGCCCTCCTGAGAACAGTTAATAAATGACTGGTAGATGAATATTATATATTAAGTAATAGGAGAGGTGCAAAAAAAACAAAGCTCCACAGAATAGAGGAATTAGAAGCAGGAAGATTCTTGGACTGCAGGTCCTCAGGTGCAGCTTCCTTTCCAGCAAGGAGAACAGTGAGCAACACAGTAGGGATATCACCAAATCTCAATCCTAATCTCCAGATATTATCAATCAGAAGTGCAGACTCAAGGCATAGGGGTGCCTAGACACAGGAAGTGCACTGCTATTTTTTCAGTTTAAATTCAAGACAAAAGTTTTTTCAGGGTACTGCTTAAGGCACAGTTCACCAAGAAAAATTGTGTTTCACATACATTTTCTTCTTTTTATTTTTCTTAAAGCTTACAAGTAAAAAAAATGCAATTCTTTTTTAAGGGTTAGAAGTAACAAATAAGCAACATTTTGGGAGGTAATAGATAGATGAACATTTGGACTAATAATGGTAACATATTGAAAGTATATATATATATATATATATATATATATATATATATATATATTATACACTATATTGCCAAAAGTATTGGGACACCTGCCTTTGCGCACATGAACTTTAATGGCATCCCAGTCTTAGTCTGTAGAGTTCAATATGGAGTTGGCCCACCCTTTGCAGCTACAACAGCTTCAACTCTTCTGGGAAGGCTGTCCACAAGGTTTAGGAGTGTCTATGGGAATGTTTGACCATTCTTCCAGAAGCGCATTTGTGAGGCAGGCATTGATGTGGGACAACAAGTTGCAGTCTCCACTTCATCCCAAAGGTGTTCTATATGGTTGAGGTCAGGACTCCTCCACCCCAAATTCGCTCATCCATTGTATAATCCAATAAACAGAATTTTCAACAACAAAAAAAAACCTTGCTTATCCATGTCTTTATGGACCTTGCTTTGTGCACTTGTGCACAGTTATGTTGGAACAGAAAGGGACCATCCCCAAACTGTTCCCACAAAGTTGGCATAATGAAATTGTCCAAAATGTCTTGGTATGCTGACACCTTAAGACAGGGGTAGGCAACCTCGGCCCTCCAGCTGTGGTGAAACTACAAGTCCCATGAGACATTGCAAGACCCTGACAATCACAGGCATGACTCCTAGAGGCAGAGGCATGATGGGAATTGTAGTTTCACCACAGCTGGAGGGCCGAGGTTGCCTACCCCTGCCTTAAGAGGTCCCTTCACTGGAACTAAGTGGGCCAAGCCCAACCCCTGAAGAACAACCCCACACCATAATCCCCCCTCCACCAAATGATTTGGATCAGTGGACAAAGCAAGTCCATAAAGACATGGATGAGCGAGTTTGGGGTGGAGGAACTTGACTGACCTGACCTCAACCCGATAGAACACCTTTGGGAGGAATTAGAGCGGAGACTGTGAGCCAGATCTTCTCGTCCACATCAGTGCCTAACCTCACAAATGCGCTTCTGGAAGAATGGTCAAACCTTCCCATAGACACTCCTAAACCTTGTGGACAGCCTTCCCAGAAGAGTTGAAGCTGTTATAGTTGCAAAGGGCGAGCCAACTCAATTTTGAACCCTACAGATTAAGACTGGGATGCCATTAAAGTTCATGTGCGTGTAAAGGCAGATGCCCCAATAGTTTTGGCAATATAGTAAATATATATATATATATACACACAGGGGAAAAGGAGAAATTAAAAAAAAATCAACATAAAATGATGATTTCCCTTCTTTATCAATAGGCCCATTTTATGTTTGGTAGACCTTCACAACTATACGTCATGGAGCAACACCTGCTTGACTTTTTAACTGAAAAGGACTTTTCTGACCCAGCACAGTCTGATCAAACAGTTCCTATAATCATGTCTGAAAATATTATTTTTCCAAATTTAGCTGTTCTTAAAATCTTGCTGTGAGTATGACATTCTAGGGAGCGGCTTCATCATAAGAACGTGAACATCCCGATGTTGAACTTTCTCATTTACCCAGGATGTTCTTGCACTAGAAATCCTAAACCTGAACGCTGGGCAGATTTAAAAAAGACACCAGTGAATGTGGTCATGCATTCATTAAAATCCTGAGATGCATTTGTAAATGAAAGGAGTGTAAAAAATGTAAATGTGACTTTGAATCAGCCTCTGTATTCCCCTGTACAGCAGTATTGGAAGAGAAGTAGCACCCGGAGCCAATCAAATGTGCTACATACATGTGTTAACAGGAATAGAATGTAGAGAGATGAATTCATCAGTCTGCAGCTTCTCCTGCACTCCTTGTGACTTCATAGCCGGCTTCTCACTGCACTATGTGAATGGTCTCGCTGCCTACTGGGACCCATGATGTGTCCCAGTAGGCTGCTGGAAAAGAAATTGCTTAGGCCAGGGATCTCCGAACTACGGCCCTCCAGTTGTTGCGGAGCTACACGTCCCATGAGGCATTGTAGAACTCTGACATTCACAGACATGACTAGGCATGATGGGAATTGTAGTTCCCGAACAACTGGAGGGCCATAGGTTGGAGACCCCTGGCTTAGGCGATTTGGGTGGAAATGGAAGCAGGCACCTATTAAAACTAGGTACCCGCTTCCTTAAAAAAATGTTATGTGCCAAATGTGGTGGAAGAGAGGGGAGAAGGACATAAAGCAGAACTTTCCTTTTAGGGTGAAGTTCTGCCTTATAGACCTTTGTGAAAAATACAACACTTTATTTTCTAAACATAGGTTATATAAAAATCTTTGACTTTCTTTTTAATGTCTTTCCTTATCCATCTGTCAGTTTTTGGCCGCTTGCAGTTTTCTCACTCCTCCTTTGCAGCCTTCAGTGGTTTAAGAATTCAATGAAATGAGGCCAAAGCTGTCTTCCCGTTGATTAAACTCGAATTTCTTACACCATGTTGCTGCCCATTACTATTATCCCCTCCTTTCTTTCTGGTGAATATGGACAGTTACAAATCAAATATAATATTAATTATTAAACTTCTAAATCTTTTTTTTTCTTAAATTAAAGCTAAACTCCGGGTAGCTACATTATAATAACCAATAAATACAGTTATTCATTCATTAACCACTTCCGGACATTTACTGCTGCAAGGTGGCAGCATGACGCAAATCGCTGTCAATAAGCGGCGTTTCACGCATGCACGGCTAGGGGGTGAGCGTGCACCGCTGGGAGCACGCTCTCGTGTCCGCCACGAGCTTCAGGAGTGTGGCCGCGGCTCAGGCGGACTCGATGCCCGCCGGCGACCCGCGATCGCTTACAATAGTAGAAAAGCGGGGAGCCGCCAATGTAAACGTGGCGGTTCCCCGCTCTGACATAACACTGATCTACTGATCCCTGTCACTGGGATCAGTTAGATTTGTTATGCCCCTGCCAGCCCAGCCCCCACACAGTTACAACACGTCCAGGGAACACAGTTAACCCCTTGATTGCCCGATGCAGGTTAACCCCTTCCCTGCCAGTGGCATTTACACAGTAATCAGTGATTATTTTTAGATCTGATCGCTGTATAAATGTTAATGGTCCCAAAAAAGTCAAAAATGACCAACATGTCCGTTGCAATACCACAGTCCCGATAAAAATAGCAGATCGCCGCAGGTTTACCAGTAAAAAAAGAAAAAAAGGTAAAAATGCCATAAATGAATTCTTATGGTTTGTAAACATGGCAACTTTTGCGCAAACCAATCAATAAACGCCGATCTCAATTTTTTTTTTTTTACCACAAATATGTAGAAGAATATATATAGGCCAAAACTGATGAATAATTTTATTTTTTTTTGGATATGTATTTTAGCAAAAAGTAAGAAATATTGCTTTTTTTTGCAAAATTGTCGCTCTCTCTTTGTTTATAGCGATGATCATAAGTGACGCAGAGGTGATCAAATACCACCAAAAGTAAGCTCTATTTGTGGGAAAAAAAGACGCCAATTTCTTTGGGTACAACGTTGCATGACCGCGCAATTGTCAGTTAAAGCGACGCAGTGCCGAATAGCAAAAAGTGCTCTGGTCCTATTGTGGGAAATCCTTAAAAGGGTAGGGTAAGGGGCAGCACTCGGGGGGGGGGGGGGGATTCA
>BLSH010438737.1:375657-399650 GCA_018402905.1 Glandirana rugosa | reverse complement strand
AATTCTTATGGTTTGTAAACATGGCAACTTTTGCGCAAACCAATCAATAAACGCCGATCTCAATTTTTTTTTTTTTACCACAAATATGTAGAAGAATATATATAGG
The DNA here is from genome assembly GCA_018402905.1 of Glandirana rugosa. NCBI lineage: Eukaryota > Metazoa > Chordata > Amphibia > Anura > Ranidae > Glandirana > Glandirana rugosa. The sequence goes on along the minus strand of BLSH010438737.1, from coordinate 399,544 downwards.
CCAAAACTGATGAATAATTTTATTTTTTTTTGGATATGTATTTTAGCAAAAAGTAAGAAATATTGCTTTTTTTTGCAAAATTGTCGCTCTCTCTTTGTTTATAGCGATGATCATAAGTGACGCAGAGGTGATCAAATACCACCAAAAGTAAGCTCTATTTGTGGGAAAAAAAGACGCCAATTTCTTTGGGTACAACGTTGCATGACCGCGCAATTGTCAGTTAAAGCGACGCAGTGCCGAATAGCAAAAAGTGCTCTGGTCCTATTGTGGGAAATCCTTAAAAGGGTAGGGTAAGGGGCAGCACTCGGGGGGGGGGGGGGCATTCAGTGCACATGAGCTGGTAAGGAATATTAGGAAGAAAATGCACCAGGGCCCTATTGTATTCCCTTCTAGATTGCGGGTCTGCACATAATTAACAAGTGAACCAATACAAGGAAATGTTTATGATTTCCTAAAGGATGGCTGTTATATGAACTGTTCTACGATAGACAGTCAGAACCTATTGAATTTTAGGAATGCACAGGATCAAACCACCCCACTGACTTCTTAGAATTTTCCAGACTTTCACAGTAGGATCATTACACATGCAGGTTACACAATCTAGTGCTGATAAAGTAGCTTCCTCTTTAAAAGCTAATTCCAGCCTATGAGCTTCCCTGTGCTCCCCCCAGAAGTGACCCTTCTTTCCCCCTTAGTGTGTATATTATGCTTATCTTTAATATACTTACCATTTTGCAATGCCTTCTGAACAGTCAAGTGATACACCAAGCCAGAGGCGTAATTAGAACCTTCAGGGCCCCGGTGCAAGAAATTATGAAGGGCCCCCTGACCCCTGGCCAGGGCCCTTCCCTCTTCCCACTGATCCTGTGGCCCTTTACTCCCATCATGGGTCCCTTTATTACGGTACTGCAGTGGGGCCCTTTCACAAGTTCTGCAGCAGGCCCCAGGGGGACCAGGGAAGCACACAGGGGCCCTGGGAACAGCAGAAGACAAGTAAACTGGATAGAGGAAAATGGAGGAGATTGGGTCCTCTAAATGCCACCCCCGCCACCCCTCCTATTCAGGTGTACAAGGGAGGCACATGGGCCCCCTGGACCATGGGGCCCGGTTGCAATTGCAACCCCTGCAACCCCTATCGTTACGCCCCTGCACCAAGCCTGATCTCCTCAATTGCTGAAAGGTCCTTGAAGATAAAGAAAGCTGCACTGATGTGATGACATCAGCAATATTCTGAGCAGGACTACACAGTGAATTCAGGATGTCCCCTCAGGGGTGGGGCTATGACACACATTGCTGCCCATGACATTCACTGTAATGTCCTCAGTCTTCTGGGGTTAAATTGGATTAGGCGTCATTCAAGACTGAGTAGAAGTACTGTGGGCCACAGCTCTGGATTGAAACATGGACTGATTTTTTTTTATATTAAAATAATCTAAAAAAATAGCCTGGAGCCAGGCTTTAGGATGGTGTATGTGATTCCAACACTTCAATCATCAATGGGGATGATTTACCAGGTGAGTATCCCCTAGCAAACTGAGTAAGGTGCAACTGAGTTCACTATGCGCAATGATTTGCAATGGAATAAAAATAAACAGGATTTTTGTAATTTTTTGCTTGGGTAAATATCCTCTATTCTTTTAGGAGATCCACCCTAATGTGTAGATTAAGCCCAGGAGATGCTACTATTGCACCTATTCCAATGACATATGGAGAAACAGCCCAATACTTGTAATATTGTGGGGACATCTAGTGTTGAATGGGAGAATAGCGCATTTCCCCACTACCACAACTCTGGGGCTGTAAATGCAACATGAAAACATTTGGCACAGTAGCAATGCTTGCTGGATGGCAAAAAATTTAGTTGTCAGTATTTATTTATATATTTCTTTTAACTTTTTTTCAGCACAGAAACATTTATTGCTGATCTTTTATTTCATTAAGGTGTGGGATGAGCGGTTAGCCAAATCTGCGGAATCCTGGGCGAACCAGTGTAAGTGGGACCACGGGCCAAACCAGCTGATGCGTTACATAGGCCAGAATCTGTCCATACACTCTGGAAGGTAACTCATTCCTCTGTATTTGCTGTATGTATGAATAATTGCTAAAAAGATAATGGTGCTAGGCAACATGACAGGTAGCCATTCCCATGATCCGCCACCTTGACCTTGTACTTCTTTTCTCTGATTTAGTGTATATATTATGGGTCTGATCTGTTATGTTCTCTGAATACAGCTAGCTGTGTCCTCAGGATAGGCCAAAAATCAATTAATCTAAATGTAACATTGGTGAGTGGAGCGCCACGTCAAAGTTGGGGGTTCCTTCTGGGTTCACGGCTCCGGCGCTGTGAGTGGCCGGAGCCATGAGATGTCACTCCCACGTCTTTCCGGCAAGGTTTCCGGCATCCGCTATACGCCGGGCTTTTGCCGGAACTTCACTGCGCATGCTTCGCTGACGTCAGCGGCTGCATGCAAGGCGAATATCTCCTAAACCGTGCAGGTTTAGGAGATATTCATTTTACCTACAGGTAAGCCTTTTTATAACAATCACTAAAATGGGGGTACAACCACTTTAAAGCTTTAGCCTGGGTTCACACTATATTCGCATGCGGCTCCCAGTAGGGGTCCGATGCGTCCCGGTTCACCATTTCAGGTCCGATTTCAGCCCGAATTTTGTCTGAATTTGGACCTGAAATGGACCAATAGACGCACAGGGCTCCTGTGCAAATTCGCACCGGTGCCGCAGCAGAGATATGTGAACCGGCTCCATAGAGAACCGGTCAAAATCACCCGCATCCAATTCACAATAGTGTGAACCCAGCCTCACATGGTCTTTGCTGAACCAGAACACAACCCATGGTTAGTAATGCTTTGGGCTAATGGGCTAAATCAACATGGGGCTGGTCAACACGTGTAGCTTCAAGAGAGTGACTTCACTGTGTTACAAACTATAGATAAGGAAATGTCAGGAATATCACCTGAGAAATGCAAATAACTCTCTGCAAAAAGAGGAAGGCCCTCTGGGTACTATCGTCATTGACTGTTAGGCCTTTAAAGTGTACTGCCAAATCTTTTTGTTTAATTTTGGATTGAGTAGGGGAGGGTTAAGAGGAAGTAAGAACAGATCTCTCTTTCTCCTCCTCCTCCTCCTACTACTGCTGCTACTACTACTACTGCTAGTGCTACTCCCTCTAGTGCTGCTACTGCTACCACTGTTACTGCTACTGCTACTACTCAGGGCTGGATTAACATAGGGGCTATTGGAGCTGCAGCTCCAGGCCCCTTCCTTCAGATAGGCCCAGCCCAGTGGTGTGAGTCATTAATGCTGCCCAGCGCTGCTCTGTGTGCAGTGTACACATGATTCATAGGTAAATCGCAGTTGCATTGATATGTAAATTGCGACTGCATTGATAAGTTGTTAGAGCATTCATAGGTATATCAAACTCCCTGAGCCCTAGTTCACCACCTTTCCTAAATGCTTCCAACATTGGAGATGTACAAGCCTTTCCTGCCACAGTCACTGAGCCTGCCATCAGCCTGTACTGCAAAGGTGAGCAGATGGATGGGGAAGGGGGGTATCCAGAGGTAAACAGAGAATGGATTACAGTTTGGTGGGCAAACACCAAATAGAGGGTGTGCAGGGGGGGCTGAGGTGCAAAGATCAGCAGAGGCAAGTGGAGTTAAGCAGAAATGATGGGGTGCAGGGGATGGTTTGGGGTGCAGAAGTTAGCATGGGGATTTTGAATGCACAGGTGTACCGAGAGGAGGTGGATAAAAATGCAGGGATAAGCAGAGAGGCAGGCAAGGGTCTGTCATAGTAAATACCCGTTACATGGTTGGTAAGGGTAAGGCTCCATTCACATCATGCAGATATGACAGAGCACGCATGTTCCCATGCATCGTGTATATGGCAGCCCCTCTCACTCTTACCGTAATGCGGCTCCATCTACAGTTCACCGCGGCGCATTATGCCACATTGCTACCTTACTAAAACTACCCAAAGATACCCTCTCTCTCTCTCACCCCCCTCTCTCTCATGCTTCCCCTTTCTCTCACCCCTCTCTCTCTCTCCCTCCTCTCTCAACCTCCACCCCCTCTCTCTCTCCCATCCCTCTCTCTATTTAATTTAATTTGTTTAATCATTTAATTTGTTTTAACAAAAAATTGTTTGCATTTTCAATGTATTTATTTCCATAAAAAGGCCCACCAAAATCCTCTGCACCAGACCCATGATGCTCCTAATCTGGCCCTGCTACTATTGGTACTACTGCTACCACTACTGCTACTACTGCTGCTCTACTGCTGCTACCACTACTGCTACTACTGCTGCTACCACTACTGCTGCTACCACTACTGCTACTACTGCTGCTACCACTACCGCTACTACTGCTGCTACCACTACTGCTACCACTACTGCTACTACTGCTGCTACTACTACTGCTACTCAAAAATTTTGGAACTTCCATCACTTTCTGTAACAGTGGTCACCAGGAAAAATAGAGAGGGTGAATCACCTCCTCAGGAACACAGATAGCAATAAAATCCTGACGGGGTCCTAACCCTTCCAATCTTCCTTAAAAACAAGATACATTTGTTTGTAAAATGTTGATTGCAGTTGGCCTTTTCTCATTTGAAGAGGAAGCGCATTCTTTACCGGCCGTGTCATGAATCTGGTTTGGAGTCTCAGATCTCTCACCCCATGCCTATCTTGGTGAAAGATCTGCCCATTCCAGTTCTGTTGGTGAGGGCAGTGTCATTTTGTAAAGGATTTCAGGGTCACGTTACAGAAAGTTTCCAGCTACGTAGGTGAAAAACATGCGAAAGATGACTGTTGACTTCTCTCATAAACAACATAAAAAATGTGTGGCTCTTACTATCCCAGCAAATCCTAAAAGAGGAAGTATCCTGACAACCCATCTGTCTACAGGAGAAAGGCAATCCATAATTCCTGGTTATTGTAAGCATCCATATCGGAGCTGATAAGGTTCCCATGGGCCTGCCAACTGACAGCTTTGTGTGCCCAACCTAACTAGGATAGAGTTGTCATTCATGGGTTCACAATATTGTAACGTGCCACGTGGAAATTCAGTTACACAACGTCACTTGCTCTATAGCCAGAACATATTTTTATTATTATTTTATTTTTTCATTTTTAGTTCACTCTACTGTAGGGCATATCATGGGCATTCAGCTAAACAACTTCACATCTCTATAACCAAAGCATATTTTAGGTTTTTAAAAATGTTTACTTATTTTATTTTTATCTCACTTCATTGTAAGGTGTCTCAAGGACATTTATCTAGACAACTTCATATGTCTCTATAGCTAGAACATATTTCTATTTTATTTTTTATTTTATTTTCATTTTTTACATTTATTTTTAGTTCACGCTGTGGTAAGGTGTTTCATGAATATTCATCTAAACAACTTCTCTATAGCCAGATCATATTTTTTTAAGACTTAGAGTGATGAAGGGCCAAAATCACTCCTCTATTTCCCTTAATGACCGTTGTCACAGGATTGAAAGTGACAGAAAGTCCCAAATCATGTTGCCACCAGAACATGAATAGTGGGATCTTCCAACATGGACACTCGTCCTTGTGACAACTGTCTAAGAGGGAATTCACTTAACTTTTGAATCTATCCTCTTACTTCCTGTTGACAGGGTCAGAACAAGGGGCGGGCAGGAGGGGTGGCTGCCCTGGGCACAATGGTTTATTGCAGGGATGTGTGTGCCCTGACCCTAACCCTAAGTTTGCCATCTTTGCCCTGGGCACTGGATGGCCTTGTCCCGACATTGTCCACCAGAAGTAATGGTAAATCTCCCCCGTGAAAGGCAGTTGTAAAAAAACTGACTGGGCGTTACTACTCTATCCAAAATTTAAACAAATCAAACACATTTTGGCTTTAGATATACTTTAGGAAGTCCTGCCTCACAAATCTCCCCACTGATTTATTAATGTAATAGTTTGTATGGATGAGCTTGAGTTTGGTACGAACTTGGACCGATTCCCAGAAGGAAGCTGTCACTTCCACTCACTAACGCCCAATCAACTGTGGCCTGCATGTACACAAAGAGGCAGGGATGCTCATGGCATGCTTGACCTTATATGGTCATGCTGGTCAATGTCACTGACTGCCACATAGCAAAATCTTGTTTGGCAAGGCAAGGGACTTATTTCTGTGCTGCAGTTAAGACTTAACTCTTACAGGTCTTTTGCCTCCCCCAGCCTTTGACTTGACAGAATAAGGAGAAGCAGTAGACTGATCAGCTCAGTTCTCTGGTACTCTACTTTCTCCTCCTGCAAGAAGCAGATATCAAGTCAATTTCATAGCATTACACTGCTTGAATTTAAAAAAAATGCATATACAGATGTATTAATAAATACAGAACTGCAATAATTTATGTATTATATCGGCAATAAGGGGTTCACCTCTAAGGGTTGGAACCATAAGCTGCTTTCAAAAACATGCATTGAGTCTAAATAGGAAACTAAAGGCAGAGGTGTTCCTGCTGAATTCCAATGATTTCATGGTAGGCTTCCAAAGTCAAAGACAGCCCAGCAGTTCTTCCATCATTGATAGCCTGGAGAATAGTTAACAGCCAAATGCTGTTGCTTTGAAGAATGTCTGCTGCCAGAACCATAAGTGCCTCTATACCTGTTTCAGATCACTGATAGCCTCGTAGCTTCTCAACAGTTCTATTAACAGGTATAGGTTGCTTGCATAGAAACACATTCAGCTGGGAGGGGTATTCAACTGCTCTTACATTTTCTAGCCAAAAACGAGAGGAGGTTCCCCTAAAAGAAGCAGCGGGTTTAGAGATAAGGACAGTGTTTCCAGTTTTCCAGCTGTGATCAGCCTGTTCTCTCCACTAGAGTAAATAGACCAGTGCAAACACTGATATCTCCACACTAACAGATGTGAGAGCTATGTCTCTAGCCCTTGCAATGGCGGTGATCACTTTTTTGGTCACTCGATGTTCAACTTTGCTTACATACTACAGAGAAGCCTTTTGCTGCTTTCAGTGCCTTGGCTATTCAATATCATATCCATGAATAGTTATAAATTACATTTTAGACGGCTAATGAAAATGAATAAAGTGGTCAGTCTACTAAAATGGGACATTTAAATTAAAGGTATTGTATAGTCAGTTCACAGTTTCTTATTTGTCTTATATACAATCTGATCAGTAATCAATTGAGGCCTACCTGCTGTTGTTGGCCTGTGTATGGATTGAATCCTGTCTTCTCACCCACTTGCTATCTGCTCAAAATGGGCATAACAGACAACACCAATGCACAGTACCTGCTGTTGGCCATGGACGTGTTCACCTCAAAAAAGCTTGGCAAGCTTACTAAACAAACAAGTGATCCAAATTTAGTCTTGTGTTCATTGTTTTAAAATTGTCCCACATCACATTAGGTACAAGCTAAAAACTCAAATTTTTCGGAGTTGTAAAAGTGTGCTGCAGTTGGGTTAAAGCCATGGGTGATGGCACAACAGTGTATTCCCCCAATCATGAGAGTCTGCATTGACCATGGCAGCCAAGTTGCTGAGGGCTATTGGCTTCTTTAGAGTGGCAAAAATGGGACAGGCATTTGGAATTGTGCCCTACAACAGCAATAATGCACACTGCAGAGGTGGCAGTGTCCACATCCTTTGGTGCCGTGGAGCAATCTTTGACCTTAGCCTATGAAAAGAAGAGCACCAATTTATGGACACTGCCAATGAAATTAGTATTCATTAAAGAAGGGGAAAGCAAGATACCACCCCAGTGCCTCTCTTGCAGTGAGCTGTACCTATTCCTACACCTAATTATTGTCCCTGTGGGTACTAGTCTATTTTAAAGGTCAGTAAAAGAAACCTGGGCGTTTATATTACATGGAGACATTATTGGTGTGTGCTGATGATCATGCTCACATAAACTTTGTTTTTGCAGGTATAGGTCAATTGTGGACCTAGTCAAGTCTTGGTATGACGAGAGACAACATTACTCTTTTCCTTACCCTCGGGAGTGTAACCCCAGCTGTCCCAACAAATGTAGCGGTTCCGTGTGCAGCCATTACACACAGGTATGGCCTCAATCCAATACTGTTTGACATACAGGCCTGGCAGTAAAGGTGTTAATTGATATATGATATTTGTTTATTACCTATCTTGAGTTCACCTTTAAGGTATATCTATAACCAACCCTTTTTTTAGTTTTGGACAGAGCACTGAATTGAAAGTAACTCATTTTTATATAAGAGGGGACACTGGAAATACACAGGTTCTCCTAGAATAGTACAGAGGGTGCCAGCTGCAGACACAGTTCCAGGCACCCTGACAATACAGGCTCACAATAGGGGGTGTCTTTTTGTGAATTTATTGCAGAAAACTTGAACAGGAACGGTTTTAGGGGTTCAGGATAGTCCAAAACAATGTCAGAAATCAACAGGACAAATGTCTAGGACAAATCCTTATAGCTGCAGACACACATGAAGGTCCCACAGTAGGTCAGTCTACTAAAATGGGACATATAAATTAAAGGTATATTGTCCCAGGAGATGACTGCCACCCAAATTCCACACAACATTTTTAATGGGGGAGACAAAAGATCCTTCTCCAGACCAGAACTCCAGGACAGTATCCTTTAGCGAGAATCTCTTTTTGCCATCTTTTGCAGCCAAGCAGCTGCTGAGGGCCAAACTGCAAACTTTCACACTAGCTGCCTCCCAGGGGCAGCAGCCCCATGAGAACTGGAATCCTCCCTGAAGAGGAAAAGAACGCTCTGGAAAGGCCCCCTAATATTTATCACCTCCCCAGCCCCGTTCCAGGGATTGGTTGAGGTATCTTAATATTCATAACTGCCTGATTGACCCTCCTTTTCTATCTTCTGGAAGCTTCCTTCACCCAGCTTAGGAAACCCTGACTAGACCAAAAAAACAGATCTTCGCTCCACTGCCTACAGTGGAGCCAAAAACTAAATCTAGCCTAGCTTTTAGGCACGGCAATACATAAGGATTTTATTTGGTACACTTTTTTAATAAACAAAATGCTCTGTTTTAATATAGATTTACAATATGCAAAAATGTATATTTTTTTGTTCTCTTAGAAAAATGTTTATTTTTCTAATACTGTAATTGTTTTTGACAACTACAATATTAAACAGCAGTACACTGCAATCTGGCATTAACACTATGCCATAGCTGACATAATGTTCACACTATGAACACAACAATCTGAAGATTGGGAACCAATCTGGTCCCTGATTGTCTTGGGAGCTGGACAGCCATGATTAAGAGCCACCAGACATACAAAATGTTAGCAAGGTGGCTTTCAAAGTGAGGACATTTATTAAACAATCCCTTGGCATGGGCATCATGCTTGGTAGCATTAATATGCAGATTAAGTCTGAAATGGGGTAAATAACTTAGGGTCCTCATTCAGCTGAAACAACTTAAAGAGCCTTAAATGTTTAAAGGAACACGTATGACAATGTTTTCTTGACTAACCAACCACACCCCCCTTACGATGAAACATACCTTCGCCTAGCCACCCAATTCTTTGTTCCCGTGGTAATATCTGGTGCTTCCACATATGGAGGAATGTGTGACCTCCTCCCCTTCCTCACAGGATGCAGCCCTATGGCCTGAACAGCCACCAGGCCCGACATTTTCATGTGAGGGAGGGAGTCATCCCTCAACCCTGTGTAAGCTTCCACAAGGTTTGGACTCCCATCTCTGATAATGGAATGAGCAAAGTGGTAGAAAGAGATGGCTGAGCATCACTGGGCAAAGTGACAATTATACTGCCTACAGTCATGCTTATCCTCTGGCTTCAATACTTTGAGACACAGATCTGGACGCTTGTTCCAGATCAGTGCCACAGAAAATATCTTCAGAAGCACAAATGGCAGACAATATGTTTCTCCTAGAAAAGGTTTACTTTAAACTAGCTACAGGCCACAAGGCAGGAGTTTAGCCACCAAAGACCCCATATTGACATGAATGATCAGATGATGAATGTTACAGCCTCTGTGGCTGTAATATATTACTGTCTCTATGAGATTATTCTTGGAGTTCTGCTTTGTTTATTGCTACTGAATAAATGTGTGTGCACTAAAGCATATACAATACTTTAACGTTTAAAAAGTTTAAGTGGCGCAGTTAATGATACGCCTAGAGCAAAGCATTGTGGGAATTGTAGTACGTAGGTTTTACGTAATTGAAGTTTTGGCCAGACTGGTTGGAAGGAGAAGGCTAGAAGCATGCATTGGAACGGACAAGTGGAGTATTTTCCCTGACCAGATATACCATTCTAAGGGCTGCTCGCTCTGGGGAATGAAGTGGACCCATCCTTTACACTCACCGTGATGTGCCTGGAATAAAACTTCATGCTGTTTAACTACTTACCGCTGGTAAGAGTATTTAAGCAACATTGGTGGTGGATTCACTTTATAATGGTGGAATTGGTGTTTTAATACACTGAACATATTTAAGATTCATCTCTCACACCATATATGTGGACTTTATTAGAGACACTTATGTTTGAAGTTTAACAATTCAATCATTGCCATAGCACGACACTTTAGTTTAGAAATCAGACTGAGCCTCCTACTTCTACACCTTATTCCTGAAATTCTTGTAACATTTACAGCTGAGTCTTTCTAGTAAGGTCTTGAGAAACCCATTGGCTCACACCCCCTCCTCTGGCACCTCTGCATACATCTGCAGGCAGTTAAACATTTTTCCATAAACGGTTCTCCTGCACCTGATCGTACAGCCAGATATTTATTTTTTAAGGAAGAAAGTCTTCCTCTCACATTTCAGTTTTACCATAAGCAGAAGCGTGGTGCAGGGTGACAGCTGGTTGTTCGTATTCCTTATAAAAGATGAAACTCAAGGTCGCCTTCTTTTTTAATGGGTTGGCCTCGGGTTCCATGGCATCCCCTACTTCTATTAAAGCAGTTTACAGATGGTGGTGGACAGGAGATGTTGAAAACACATTTGTTTCCCTGATGATAAACTTTGCTTAATTTTGTTTCCCGGCGTGCAGGACACGTAGGCAGTTGAAATGCCAACTAAGGTTCAACCAATTCTTATACATTCTGTGGATCCAGAAGGCTAAATAAGCCCGGTGCATCAGCAAATATTACCATACTATATACAAAGCTTAGTAGTTACCAAGGTTGGGAAAGACAGTTGTGTATATTGTTTAAACTATTCTTTGTCTGGATGATCCAGAAGAGGGAAGTTTGACATGACACATAGAAATACATAGATAGTTACATAGATAGCAAGGTTGAAACAAAAACAGCAACTTATACCTACCCATATACTGTATGTTCTAAGGATTTGTTAATCCAGACACTTAAAAACGAAAACCATAGGTTCAAATAAAAATTCAGAATCAAGTTGCATATGCAGCGGAGCACTATGCCCCTTAATTTAAGCTACCAACATTTTGTTGATCCAGAAAAAGAAAATTAGATAAGAAAAAAGAAAAGAAAAAAACATCAGGAGCCATTTACAGATATCCTATCACCTTGGCCATTCAGGACAAAGTGACAGTGTGTTTCTAAAGGCCCCCCAACCCCTTCCATAGTTCTACTCACGATATAATAGCAGCGATCTCCAAATACTCCTGCTTTTGCCAATCCTGGGTAAATAAACAATGTTTCTGGGTATGGGGGGACATGTCACCACCTCCTATTTACAGTGCTTAGCTTTAGTGATTTAGCAGTGAAGCAATACACCCCAGCGTTGTCACTTAATTTGGAGGGTGATGTCACTGCGCCCCCTAGCCTCTGACACAGGTGACCCCTCAGTGCCAGATGCAGCGGAGGCCAGAGCTGCAAGGTGAGGTATGGTGAGTATAACTAGGGCAGGGGACCCTTTAAAAAAACATTTGCTCTGCATGGGTAAGGTTATGGGTGGGTGCAGCATGGTGCAGTGGTAATAATATACACACATTACAGGTGCAATCAGTAGAACTTGTATTGTAGCAAAGGCATAATTTGCAGTGCAGTAAAGAAAGAACTTGTATTGTAATCAACAGTTCTAAACAAACCCAGTGGGAGAGTATCCAACCAGGAGCACATATGAATGCCAACAGCATGTAGCAGAGCAGGTCTGTCTGGAGGGGCAGAATGTCGCCTGGCTGTCTTTTACCCAAATGGGAAGAAGCCCAAGGCAATTGCGAGCCCTCAGTTTTCCCTTCTCGCCTGGAACCTCTATCTGCCACTAATACTGTCCCTGACAGATGCGGAAACCTGTCCCTACACTACCCACATGTGAATGCACACCAAGATCTGGAAAGTAGGGACTTAAAAAGACTCTGTTGATCCAATATGGCCACCAGAGGTCACCTGGACGCAGCGCAGCCAAATGGAACGCTGTCTCCAGGTACCAGGAAGCCCCAGAGAATCCAAGTTTCCCCTGACTTCCCCTCCAAGCTGTGATGCTTTACTGGTCGGGTGCCACCTATAGTGGAGGAAGCAGACTGCACCTGCCTAGCTTACAAGGTGACAGTGTTTCTTTAAAGCCCATTACACACCAACCCTTTAAAACCAATAACAACAATCCAATTTCTAATTCACGATTTACTCCAAAGCACTTTTCCAAAGCAGCAAAATTTTGCCAAAATATTCATATTGTTTTTAAATTTCAAGAAAATGAGAACACTCAATTTTGCTCTTCCCTAGTTATCTAAAGGTCCTCTTATACCTTTCCATATCCTACTGCCAGGGGCAGATTCTCCAGGGATTCTCATTTTATCTTACATCATCAATCAACAAGCCCAATTGGTGGAAAGGTATCCAGCTTTTCCAGTAGACCCATCTGTCTTCTCATTTTCAGAGCAGGCTCATTTTTCAGCAATCATTGCTTCAAGCCTTAAATGGAATCTTAAAACATTTACCCTGGCAGCAGAAGATCAATCATTTTTTAGGAAAGAGGGCGGAAAAAAAGGGGGTGAAAAAAGAAAATGTTATGTTTGAGCTGTTTTTCCAACTTTTCCGAGGCAAAGATATTGTAACATTGAAAGGTTTAAAATAAGCGATTACAGCATCGTATTTGGCAAGAGTCGGGAATTTGAACTCAGCAAGTGCCGTCACTGACGCACGCGTCCCGGGCATGAATTCTGTCAAGGGCTTTCATTTAGGCATATCTATTGCCTTGTTTGTGTTGGCCATAGATCTTGATAGAACCGCAGCTTCTGCCGAGGTTAAGACTTTGATTAACGTTACCCTGTTTCCCTCTGTCATTTGTCTTGATAGTTCTGCATCTACCATGAAAGAATACAAGAGTGCAATTAGTCTCTGTGGCCTGTTTAATGTCAGTGAAGCTCAGATTTTGTTTAATTTGAACTTCATGGAGGAAACAAGTCCAAAACCAAATACCACCCCGCAAGGCCAAGTCCCAATACCACCCTTAAAAAAACACAGAGATACATATCTGCTGACTACAAGGCAGAGACAAAAATGAAGCAACACCTTTGCTGTAAGATGACTTGTACTTAAAGTGTATTTACCAATCCTTAGATGTAGGGACTACAATCTTTTTTATTTTTTCAGGGGTTTTTTCGCTTTGAAGTAAGAATATATGTACAAGTCCACTATACATTCTTATACTAATGAGATGGTCCTTCTTTCTTCCAGATGGTGTGGGCATCATCAAATAAATTAGGCTGTGCCCTCAACACATGTCACAACATCAACGTATGGGGAAGTACGTGGAGACAAGCTGTCCTTTTGGTGTGTAATTATTCTATCAAGTAAGTTAAAAAATATCTGTCATGTGTCTTTCTTTTACTACAAAACAGGCCATAATGTGCAAATCTGAATTCTGTTTGCAGCAGGGCTGTTTTCCTTTTTCACAGGGTGTCATTTAAGGAATCCGGCCAACCAAAACAGATATCTGATATTTTCAGTTCATGTTGATTAAAAGAGGAATATGGAATTTTGTTTTTATTTTGAATCATACTTACCTAGGCGGATGTGGCTCTAAGGCTATGAACCGAGCCATCAAACACCACAGCTCGCATGGTTCTCCGAGCTCCCTGAGCAGAGAGCTGTGGACTGTCAGTGATTGGCTCTCCGCTCTGCCCCTGCCCTCCCCACCCCGGGCTTACTGGGCATGTGAGCAGATCACGACCGTATGGTTGGGATATTTTCCTGGCCTGGACCGGCTCTGTGACATCAGCCTACAGCGGGCTGAAGCCCGCTGTCTGCTGAAAACAGATCATAAGAGTGCAAAACGATCTGCACTCCTGTGATCCACAGAAGAAGTTGAGCCAAACAAGCTTTGGCTGTACTTCTCCTTTATTTGAGCGTCTACCAAATTCTTTTACCTTTGAGGTGCTAGGATGTGGACGTGAATATATTGTTTTACAAAGAAGTCTTAACAGTTACCTTTACCAAGGCAAATGTACTTGGATTGTAATCCATATACAGTATTCTTAAATAAAAACCTTTCCTGAAAGAAATATGAGGCTACTATTACTTACCTCCTAGTTGCCTGGTCATCGTTGACCTCTTAGTCATGACAGCCTCCAAGAATGCTTTTCTTTAAAGGGTTAAACCGGCCATATATGGATCCATATTCGGCCGGTTCAACAGGAACCACCAGGCAAGCTGATTATACCCAAGAAAATTGAATCCTCTATGGACTGCCTTAATTCACCTTTAATTACATTTCCCCAAAACACCCCTATGCAATACAGCAGGGGCCTTCAAACTGAGGCCAGAGGGCCAGATGCGGCCCTTTGCTAGCCTTTATCCAGCCCTTGGGCACTATTCCCTCCAATGTTATTAGACACTATTCCTCCCACTGGCCTCGACAATGGGGAATTATTTCTTCCACTGATAGCAATAATGGGGCACTATTCCTCCCACTGATACCAACAATGGAACACTATTCCTCCCACTGACACCAACAATGAGGCACTATTTCTTTCACTGACACCAACAATGGGGCACTATTCCTCCCACTGACACCAACAATGAGGCACTATTTATTTCACTGACACCAACAATGGGGCACCATTCCTCTCACTGACACCAACAAAGAGGCACTAATTCTTCCACTGATACCAATGATGGGGAACTATTCCTCCTACTAATAGGTGCACTACTCCTCCAACTAACCACCAACCCTGAAGTCATATTTATTCTTACTGATGCTGGGCCCAGGACATTTTCTACCCCCACTGGCCACAATCCAGCCCACCTAAAGTCTGAAGGACAGTAAACTGACCCTTTGTTTGAAACGTTTGTAGAGCCCTGCAATGCAGCTTGCTCGGTACATTAATATGCAGACCTTTTTTTTTTAATGAATGCTTTCTATTCAAGCTGCTTATTCCATTGCCCTCCCTTCTTTGACCAAGAGGAGGATGTACCGATTGTTGGATGTGTGGCCCCAGCAAAACATGACTGAACATTCAACTTAATTCCCTACCCACGCATGCACAGTTTCACCCTCGCAGAACTTTCAGCTGCGATAGAGAGTGGGGATGGAAGGAAGCTGAGTGGATAGAGAGGGAGAGCAATAAAATAAGCTGCTTAAAAAGTAATATTCTTTTACAAAACAGAGGACTGTGTATCAATTTACTGAGGAAGCTGTAAGCACTGGGGTGTTTTTGGTAAATGCCATTAAAAGTGAACAATCCTTTTAAAGAAACATTGGCCTTTAAATGTGTCCTAAAAATACGTGTGATATACTTACCACTATAGTCTCTGTTGAAGGGAAGGACCTCTCCCCAGAGTCCCCACTGTGTGAAAGCAGTGATCTATATCCAGCTCTTCAATGAAGCTCCTGCACAGTCACAATAAATGCTCCAATCAAGAGGGACTGTATGCGCCTGAAGCACAATAGGGGGCAGCGTGTCGGACAGATGGAAATAGACCACTGCTTTCACACAGGGAGCAGCGGGTCCTCATCTTCAGCACACTGCCAGGGAGGGAAGTTTGGAGCAGCACAGGAGCAATGTTAAGCAAAAATAAAAGAAAGACCACGAGATAACTCTTACTTTACCCCAGCTACAGTTAAACTACAGTTACCTAAGCTACAGTTAAGCTTTAACACATAGAACATATTTTTTTTTTTTTTTTTATATAGCAAAACAGGCTTGAAAATAAAGAATATTGTACTGACTTGTCTTATGTACAGTGCATCCGGAAAGTATTCACAGCACTTCACTTTTTCCACATTTTGTTATGTTACAGCCTTATTCCAAAATGGATTAAATTCATTATTTTCCTCAAAATTCTACAAACAATACCCCATAATGACAATATGAAAGAAGTTTGTTTGAAATCTTTGCAAACGTATTAAAAAACTTAAAAAATCCCATATTACATAAAATATTCACAGCTTTTGCCATAACACTCATAATTGAGCTCAGGAGCATCCTGTTTCCACTGATCATCCTTGAGATGATTCTACAACTTGATTGGAGTCCACCTGTGGTAAATTCACTTAATTGGACATGATTTGGAAAGGCACACAGCTGTCTATGTAAAGGTCCCACAGTTAACAGTGCATGTCAGAGCACAAACCAAGACATGAAGTCCAAAGAATTGTCTGTAGACCTCAGAGACAGGATTGTATCCAGGCACAGATCTGGAGAAGGGTACAGAAACATTTCTGCAGCATTGAAGGTCCCAATGAGTACAGTGGCCTCCATCATCCGTAAATGGAAAAAGTTTGTAACCACCAGGACGCTTCATAGAGCGGGCTGTCCAGCCAAACTGAGTGATCGGTGGAGAGGTGACCAAGAACCCCATGGTCACTCTGACAGAGCTCCAGTGTTTCTCTGTGGAGAGAGGAGAACCTTCCAGAAAAACAACCATCTCTGCAACACTCCACCAATCAGGCCTGTGTGTAGAGTGACCAGACGGAAGCCACTCCTCAGTAAAAGGCACATTGACAGCCCGTCTGGAGTTTGCCAAAAGGCACCTGAGGGACTCTCAGACCACGAGAAACAAAATTCTCTGTTGATGAAACAAAGAGTGAGCTCTTTGGCCTGAATCGCAAGTGTCATGTCTGGGGGAAACCAGGCACCACTCATCACCTGGCCAATGCCACCCCTACAGTGAAGCATGGTGGTGGCAGCATCATGCTGCGGGGGTGGTTTTCAGCAGCAGGGAGTGGGAGACTAGTCAGGATCAAGGGAAAGATGAATGCAGCAATGTACAAAGACATCCTTGTTAAAAACCTGCTCCAGAGTGCTCTAGACCTCAGACTGGGGCGAAGGTTCATCTCCCAACAGGACAACGACCTTAAGCACACAGCCAAGATAACAAAGGAGTGACTATAGGACAACACTGTGAATGTCCTTCAGTGGCCCAGCCAGAGCCCAGACTTGAACCTGATTGAACATCTCTAGAGATCTGAAAATGGCTGTGCAGTGATGTGCCTCATCCAACCTGATGGAGCTTGAGAGGTCCTGCAAAGAAGAATGGGGAAAACTGACAAAAATAGGTGTGACAAGCTTGTAGCATCATACTCAAAAAGAATGAGGCTGTAATTGGTGCCAAAGGTGCTTCAACAAAGTATTGAGCAAAGGCTGTGAATACTTATGTACATGGGATTTTTTTTGTGTAGGGTTTAGGGGTGCGCTATGTACAGAATGCAGAGTTCAGAGCTGTGCTATGTACAAAGTGCAGGGTTCAGGGATGTGCTGTGTACAGAGTGTAGTGTTGAGGAGTGTGCAACATACAGAGTGCAGGGTTTAGGGGTGTGCTCTCTTTCACAGGCTGTCCACATCTCACCTCCACCTGGGGACGAGTGCCACATGAAATGGCTTGGCGGGCCTTGTGTATGACATGTGCTCTAGAGGTTGCTGGGGGTTCCTTGAGCAATGAGCAATTTCTCAGATACGTTCTCATTGACACCATTGATTTTTTTTTAACTATCTGTAAGGGGGTAATTCTTTCCAGTGACCACAAGTATAAGGAGCATTCTTCCCACCGAAGATCACATTAATGTATCATGAGTTGTAGATATAGTAATTTTTAGCAGGGGTTCCCTGAGACCCGAAGGTTATTTCAAGGGTTCCTCTGTGTTGAAAAGGTTGAGAAAGGCTGACATGGACAATAAAATAAGTAATAAAGTTGGTGATTTCACTGACCTGGCTTACTACATCACATCACTTTAAGAATGTTCTTGTTTGATGACCTGAGGAAGGAATGTCACACTATAAACATGGGAAATGCACTATTAAAAGCTGCTTGTTCAGACTGGTCACCAGCACGTTGTTTAGTCACCACCAGCAGTTAGAACCTTAGAGTCTGCCTACCACATCCCCGCCTGTGTACATGGCCACCTATCTTCTACAATGTAGTCTAGACTGCATTATATCAGTGGGGCGGGTTTATTGGCCAGTTTATGGAGAGGGTCAGCCAACGGCCAAGGTTACGCCATTCATTAAATATCTCTATGAACTTTCTCTACAGTTTAGCACTTGTGTCTTTCATGTTGTATTCGTTTTGGATATTGTAGGGAAGAGTTAACATTTCTGTTAGCTTATTTCTGTCTGTGACACCATTGCAAAGATCTTCCCTCACTCGCCGTCCCTGTGACACCTGTACATGAATTAAGGGTTGGGAATCACCAGGACAGGAACACACAGGGAGCATATGGGGACACCTATTCCAGTGACTATTCCATTTCAATTATTAATGTCACCAAGACAGGAAGGGAAATCCAACATTTTATAATTGTCACTAGAACTACGGACAGCTCTGGAAGCTAGGAAGTCCCCTTATTTTAGAAAGGTTTCCCCTCACTTCCTGTTTTGTCTCCAGGATTGGGAAGTAAAGGGAAATCTCTCCAATTTTTCCAATGAGGACATGGCATTTAATTCTTCTTGACTGTTCAAAGCTGAAAAAAACCTTTGCCATAGATACACCAGATGTTTCTAATATGAAGGTTATTCCTCTTTATGTTACTATTCATATCCTTTTTTTCTAGGGGTAACTGGATAGGAGAAGCCCCTTACAAGCTGGGAAGACCATGTTCGGCGTGTCCGCCCAGTTACGGAGGTGTCTGCAGCAATAACATGTGTTTCTCCGGTGTGAAAAACAACAAGCTCAGCTGGTTTTAAGTGAATGAACGTCCACTTTGAATTTTTTTTTATTTTCCAAAAACCACAACGTTGAATGTCTTATATGTGTTTTGTGCAAGGTAGGTGCGTTGGAGTTCCAAGGAGGGCAGCCTACTTACAAATGACATACAAGGGCCGGTAAAGCTACCAGAGTGCAATGGAATATGTCAGAGAGGGCCTGTCTTGTAAAAATCTGCTGCTCAGCCAATCAATGACAAGACTGCTTCATTGTAATTGGCTCAGGAATGCGGAGCAGCATGTAAGCCTCTATGCGTGTACATATTTAGAAGATTATAGGGGTACCATCATTCTAAATTGGATAAAAAGGAAGAGTAACTGGGGTGACCCCTGCAAATTCCCCAGTAGGAAGAACAATGGACTATCTCGGTACCCAATTATTAAACAAATTATTAAAAATATATGCATTTTATTTGTACAGAATTATTTTAAAAACTTGACTTACTGTCTGTTGAGGTTATCATGAAATGCTCTTTAACTATACATTGTGCATCTATGTCTTTTTAAGCAATTATGTACAAATAAAATGTATTAAAATGTATTTTTAAAATTTTTGTTTAATAATTGGGTACCGAGATAGTCCATTGTTCTTCTTACTGGGGGTTTTGTGGGGGTCACCCCTAGTTACTCTTCCCCTTTGGCTCAGGAAAATGGGCGTACATAATCTTGACTCTGTCACAAAACACAATAAATTGGCAGCTCAGCCAATTGTATTTGGGTTGCAGCTTCAATACCATTGGATAGAACTGCGAAAGAAGGGTTCCAACTCATGCATTTAATGACATGTTCTGTGGCTGAATAAGTTATCCTGCCAGGAAGACAATCCAGAGTGGTAAAGTCCCTTTAATATCGTAGAATATTTATGATCTAAAGGTAACCCAATGCGTTTCAGGGATTTACTTCTGCTTCCTCAGGGCTAACAGT
Source organism: Glandirana rugosa (assembly GCA_018402905.1). Taxonomy (NCBI): domain Eukaryota; kingdom Metazoa; phylum Chordata; class Amphibia; order Anura; family Ranidae; genus Glandirana; species Glandirana rugosa. Next base: position 379,517 of record BLSH010438737.1, on the reverse strand, counting down.
AAACATCACCTTTATGTTGCTTCCAGCAACCAATCAGTTTGCTCTTTTCATGAAAAGGAGATGTTGATTGGTTACTATGGACCAGTGGTGGAACTGTTGAGGCACGACTCCAGACAATTTTTGTTGTTTTGGACAGAGTGAATAAGGGTTAGGACCTCTGTTGGGTTTTTATTGTTGTTTCTGTGTATTCACTAAAACCGGAAAAGCAAACGTTCACCAAAGGAAGGTGCAGACCTTTGGCAGGATGAGAACCTCTTTTAGGTTGTCCGTGTCATTGGAGTTTCCTCCCTTGCTGCATTGTCACCAGGACAGAAAGTGAGGTGAAATCTCATAAACAGGGTTAAAGAAGGCAATAGAAATCCTTCTCCAAGTTAATCAAATAGAAATGTGTTGGGTGAGGTTGAGGTATAATAATTGCAAAGTTTTTTATTTTTTTATTTTTTTTATTGCTTAGCTAGTTTTGATGTCAAGAGCAGCACAAAGAGCCCTAGTGCAGTGCCTATGGTTGAGGCTCAGTAACCCATATTAGGAAAAATCTGCCATGGGTTACTGCCCCTTACCCAGGGCTGTTTAATGCAACCCATATCCCTGGCCTTGAGAATAAAGTAACCCACAGACTGAAGAGGCAAGCGCTGTATTGGCAGCCATTTGTATACATATATACGTAGATATACAGTGCTGCCAGTTCTTCTGAAGAAGCCATGATGGAACTGTTGGTTTTCTAATACGTTTAGCACCTTCCTGATTAAAATGATTCATTTTCCACCTATTACCTGCTTCTGGTGATGGAAGCCACAGAAGAACATTGGGGGCCCCCTGCTTCCCGAATCTCTATCTAAAATTCCAGTGTTAGTGGTGTAAAATACTAACTACTTCCATGCCAGCAATGTAGAGGTCCTCAAACCCAATCGTAATTCACTTTATCTGAATGGAACAGTCCAATGGCTTGCTGCCCTAATCACTGTGTAACCGGAGCTCTGGGCCCCATAGCAGCCATATGGTTTGCTTTGGACTTAATGAGCAATAATTTATATAGCAATGGAACAATTTCCAGTAGTTTGTGGGGGGACAGTCACACTTGGCACGACTTAAAGTGTATGTTAAGCCAAAAAAAAACTTTTATTCAACCAAATTTTAGATGTGGGGAAGAATCAGAATCTCTGTCTATTATTTTTACTGCTATTTAGGACTCTAATAAAGAGATTTCACCCTCACTTCCTGTCCAGGTGACAACTCTTAGTAAAGACAGGAATACAAATCTGACAGGGGTGCTATCTTCCCCCTTCTCTGCTAAAAAAGAAGAAAAAAAAGAAAATTGTTGAATAAATGCATTCATGTTTTTTTTCATTATGTTTTGCTAATTGTTGCCATTTTTTACCCAAGCTGGGTATTGGCTATGTTGGAATTTTTATGGTTCCTCTGTTCAGTAAGCTGTGAATTTCATTTTTTTTTTTTTCTTGGAAAAGCACTTATGTCTGTAAATAAAATCCCTGCATTTATATTATCATGCAGTGATTGTTTTTAAGAGGGGAAAAAAAGCATTGGCTGTAGATAATTTAAAAATAACCCATTTTTTGAAGTATTTTGGCCACCATAGAACAGCTCGTATATCTGTATGCTGTAAATGAATAAGGAAAGGAACAATCTGGGGATATCAATAAAAGTGCATAAGCAAGGGCCCAACCCAATGGTTGTCAAATGTCTTGATGAATTCCCCTCCTTTCTGGAATATTGAACCACAGCAGGCTCTTGCTGAGATTAGGTTCCAACAAAACTTCCAATACCAATAGGTCATCTACTCAAGGTAAAGTGGTAAGGCTGTGAAATGCTTGCTAATTATATGCCAAAGGTTACCTGGTGCTTATCCCTAAGGCTGGCCTCACACCTATATCCTGGGGTAATGCACTGAAAAATGCGTTACTGCTTGCGGTGTTACATTAATGCAGCCCATGCATTCTAAATAGTAATGTAAAAAAATAAAAAAAAACGGCACCACAGCACTAAAAAAGTAGTTATTTTTCAACACAGCTCATCGCAGCAAAAATAGTTCCCATCTATGCACTGTGGTGCGCTAAAACGCAAGCGCATAATGCCGCACACTGTAGGTATGAAGCCAGCCCTAGTGTCTCTATTCTAGAAACATGTTCCTTACAATAAAGCACATCTATGGCCAATGTACAGTTTAATATTCTCATTGTGTATATACGTATAACAATTGTATGTGAGCATTGTGGAATGCAGTCTATAAGGTGGGGTGTTTTACAAATTCATGTGTTTCTATAACTTAATAAAAAAGATAATGACAATAATAATAAAAAAAAACACAGTGTCTGTTTGTAACATTCTTTATTCTGAGGGGAGGAGGGGGTAAACTTATACAATTACAACTGTACCATAGGCAGCACAGTCAGAATCTTTGCCGAACAGCTGCTGCAAGCAAAGCACTTACAGGACAAGCTCTGTATGGAGTATGGCATTTCCACTGAAAGGCTATTGTGGGAGGTTTCACACAGATGTGTTGGAATAAGATGGAGCAAAACACAACCTCTGTGCTCTGCTATTGGGCAGCAACTATAGATTAAAGTGTAACTCCACTCTTGTTGAGAAAAAAACATCCCCCTCTGGGTGATCTATGTACATTGCAAGGATTATAACAACCTTTGTTACAGATTCCTACCTTTTGTTATTTTGTTATTCTGTATTTTCCTCTGTGCCTCTGTACTGAGTGGGTCTAATGGGAGTGGTTTCATAATTAACTGTCAGGTGTGCAGCTGCTGGGCACTAATGAGGAAAGCTGCCGGACATCCCTTTAGATGTGTTCCTATTGAAAGTATCTCTTAAAAAATGACATGTTTGTTGCAGGGGATGCTTTGTATCTTAGGCAGACTTCTGGGAAAATTGGTGAGCCAATCACACAAGTAGGGAATGATATTTCTGGGGAGTGGCCAGTACACATTCTGTGTACAGAACAACTCCAGGTAGTCATATTTCACTGCATTGTCAGAAAATTACATTGGCTGCAGATTGTAAAGGAAAGGTAATTTTTAATAACATCCAATTACAATATGATTAGTGTCGCAATTATATGTGCTATGTTATTTTTTCTTTATTTGGTATTTTTTTTCCCCACAAAAGTTGACTTACCCTTTAACCACTTCAGCCCGGAAGGATTTCCCACTTTAGGACCAGAGAACTTTTTGCGATTCGGCACTGCGTCGCTTTAACTGACAATAGCGCGGTCGTGCGACGTTGTACCCAAACGACATTTGCATCCTTTTTTTCCACAAATAAAGCTTTCTTTTGGTGGTATTTGATCACCTCTGCGTCATTTCTGATCACCGCTATAAACAAAAGAAGAGCAACAAAACCCAAGTTTCTTGCTTTTTGCTAAAATAAAAAATCCAAAAAAAAAATATAAAAAAACATTTTTTTTCCATCGGTTTTGGCCGATTTCGATTCTTCCTCATATTTTTGGTAAAAAAAATCGCAATCTGCGTTTATTGATTGGTTGCTGCGTTTACGGACGATGATAATTAATTTCTGGGGTGTTTATTTTTTTTTATCTTTTACTAGTAATGGTGGCGATGTGCAATTTTTAGCGGTACTGCGATATTGGGACGGACATGTCGGACCATTTTGACACTTTTTTGGGACCATTGGCATTTATACAGCGATCAGTGCTATGAAAATGCACTGATTACTGTGTAAATGTCACTGGCAGGGAAAGGGTTAACCTGGAGGGGGCGCTCTAAGGGTTAAATGTGTTCCCTCAGTGTGTTCTAACTGTATGGGGGGCTGGGCTGGCAGGGGGAGGGGAGTGATCACGGCTCCCATATACAGGAAGCCTGTGATCACATCCC
>BLSH010438737.1:345643-375647 GCA_018402905.1 Glandirana rugosa | reverse complement strand
GCGTCATTTCTGATCACCGCTATAAACAAAAGAAGAGCAACAAAACCCAAGTTTCTTGCTTTTTGCTAAAATAAAAAATCCAAAAAAAAAATATAAAAAAACATTTTTTTTCCATCGGTTTTGGCCGATTTCGATTCTTCCTCATATTTTTGGTAAAAAAAATCGCAATCTGCGTTTATTGATTGGTTGCTGCGTTTACGGACGATGATAATTAATTTCTGGGGTGTTTATTTTTTTTTATCTTTTACTAGTAATGGTGGCGATGTGCAATTTTTAGCGGTACTGCGATATTGGGACGGACATGTCGGACCATTTTGACACTTTTTTGGGACCATTGGCATTTATACAGCGATCAGTGCTATGAAAATGCACTGATTACTGTGTAAATGCCATTGGCAGTGAAGGGGTTAACCTGCATGGGGCGCTCTAAGGGTTAACTGTGTTCCCTGGGTGTGTTCTAACTGTGTGTGGGCTGCCCTGGCTGGGGAAAGGGGATGATCACGGCTTCCATATAGAGGAAGCCTGTGATCACCGCCCTTCCCCCTCTATGAGAACGGAGATCTGTGTTTACTTACACGGACCTCCGTTCTCTCACTGTGGGGGGGCCATCGCGGGTAGCCGGCAGCGATCGAGTCCACCATACCCACTCCCTGGCCCCCTCCGGGCACAATGAGCGCGCCTCCGGCGTGCGCTCACAGCACTAGTTATCGTAGCCGCCGTCTTTTGCGATAACGAGCCACTCTGTTTCCGTCAGACTGCGGTCGGCAAGTGGTTAAGGTTCGCTAAAAAAAAATACAAATCACTTTAGGGAATTAAATGGTATTTGAAAAGCCCTTTCTGATAGCATTTGGATCTTTATTATAATGCTTACCTGAAAAAAGATTTTTGAAATGGCTTTCACATCTCCCTTTGTTTGCTGCTCCGTATTCTGATTGCAGTGCTGCATATCGCTTGAGGTGATTGTAGCCGTATTAGTGGAATTGTGCCAGAGAAAACTGAGTGCTGTCCGTGATACTTTTTTTATTTGCACTAACATACAATTTTTCAGGACAAGCTTTCGGGGTATCTCCCCTTCTTCATGGTCCAAGCAGTACTTCATATCCAGAATTATAGTCTCCCTCTAGTGGTCATTTCTATATTAGCGAATGTGATAAGTACCCCTGATTAAAAGTACGGCTGTCAAAATTAAAAATGAAACCTTGAGAGTGACGCATAAAGGGAGCAGAGACTACCTGCTCAGCAGTGTTGCCAACCTCCCACAGCATTTTTTTTACTGATAAAAGATGGAAAATTTACAGACGGAACACTTTTTTATTACTGGCAACCTAACAAAATGACAGAACTACAATTAAAAACTAAGACAATCAATATTTAACCCCTACAGATCCACGCTATTGCCAAAGTACGGCTCCAGCGCGGATCTGAAATGCCAGGACGACGTCCATGGACATCGTCCCCTGTGCACGCTCCCGCGTGCCCCCTGCGTGGGCGTGCCCGTGGGTCGGGCGGACTCGATGTCCGCTCAAGACCCACGATCGCCTGACAGAGCTGCAGAACGGGGAACCGCCAATGTAAACACGGCGGTTCCCCGTTCTGTGAGGGGAGACATAACAGATCTACTGATCCCTGTCATTGGGATCAGTTAGATCTGTTATGTCCCGGCCAGCCCATCCCCCCACAGTTAGAACACACCCAGGGAACACTGTTAACCCCTTCACTGCCCCCCCTCGCCAGGTTAACCTCTTCACTGCCAATGCCATTTATACAGTAATCAGTGGACATTTAAATTTCTGATCGCTGTATAAAAGTCATTGGTCCCAAAAATGGGTAAAAAATGTCCGACATTTTTGCTACAAAATCACAGATCGCCGCCATTACTAGTAAAAAAAATGTAAAAGATAAAAACGCCATAAATCAATTCCCATAGTTTGTAGACGCGATAACTTTTGCGCAAACCAATCAATATACGCCGATTGCGATTTTTTTTTACTAAAAATATGTAGAAGAATATACGTCGGCCTAAACCGATGAATACATTTTTTTTTCTTGATTTGTATTTTAGCAAAAAGTAAAACATATTGTTCTTTTTTGCAAAATTGTCGCTCATTTTTTGTTTATAGCGGCGATCAGAAATGACGCAGAGGGGATCAAATACCACCAAAAGAAAGCTCTATTTGTGGGAAAAAAAGGACGCAAATTTTATTTGTGTACAACGCCACACGACGGCGCAATTGTCATTCAAAATGCGACAGCGTTGAAAGCCGAAAATTGGTCTGGGCAGGAGGGGGGGTTTAAGTGCCCAGTAAGGAAGGGGTTAAACAGTAAAAACACAATATGCAAACACTGACAATACCCATGACAAGTTATTTGCCTGGTTTATACTTAAAAAGCCAACACAGCATGACAAATTATTGGCCCCTGAAATTTACAGACAGTTGTATAAATCACACATTTTTACCAACTGTCAGTAAATTGACTGACAGTTGGCAAGCCAGTATTTCATTCAGATTCCATTTACTCCAGCGGGGTGTGCAGTGTGCGTTGTGTAGGGGTTGTGTGATACATTGTTGCAACCCATCACACAGGTTTTGTTTTTTTAAACATATTGAAATAAATGTGCTTCTGTAAAAACTAAATCGTCGGACTTTGGAGGCACCAGAACACAAACATTAAGGAGAATATATAAAATTTATTATAGAGTATTTTTATGTTATTAACAAATACAACAGAAAATCATTATTATCATTTTAATAAAATGATGAGATTTGTAATATCAATTTGCACATATGATGGTAAACAAATATCAGTACCGGACCCTACTCCTCACTTTCTCCACTGACCAAGTTTATTGCCATAGTGTTCTGCCCCACTTTCATGTGGTTTTTTTTAGGTCTTATGTTGAGCTTCATGAGGTTATTGTTTTTCTGTAGTATGTTGCACTGTGGTGCCATGGAACACAAGTGTGTAATCCCGCAACGCGTAGGTATGGCAGCTTAGGGCCACTACAGCTTCAGTACAATGTGATTTTAGTATTTTCCTCTGTTCTCCCCTTCTATTTAGTGCTAGTTAGTTTAGTTCTAGCTAGACCCTCCCCACTTCTTCCATGTTCCCTTGGTCAGTGTTAGTTAGGGTTGCCACATCATCCCTTTAATCCAGGATACATATGAATTACACAGATTCTGAGGCTAATTTAATGCAGATGAGGCACCAAGTGGGTTTAATTACCACCTTAATCAGCCACAGAACAACCTGTGTAATTAATATGTGTCCTGCATTAAAGGGATGATGTGGCAACCCTAGTGTTAGTACCTCACAGAGACAGGGCTCAGGAAAGTCATTGGGGTTGATTTACTAAAACTGGAGAGGGCAAAATCTGGTGCAGCTCTGCATAGAAACCAGTCAGCTTCCAGATTTTTGTCAAAGCTTAAAGTGTTACAAAGCCCACAAGAGTAAAATCAGTCTGTCTGTATATACAGTAAAGCATGCTTGTTATACTCACCGTGGAACCTAAGGGGTTAATCCCCTGCATTGTTTAAAAAGTCTGTTTGATCCTGTCTTCTCTGATCCTCCCTTTCTTCCACTGTCCCCAATCCATTTCCTGATAGTGCAAAGCCTTGGGGTAGCTCAGTTTGGTGTGTATTGCTAGGACTTTTTTTTTTTTTTTGGACGGGTGCATGTGATCAGCACAGGACCAATCAGCACTGTCCAGACAGAGGGTCAGGGGTTATTGAGCCTCATAGGACAGTCAGAGTAGAATGAAAACTCCTCCTACAAGCTTTAAGCAGACTCTGATAGAAGTCACAAGGCTGCTATATACTGCTGATGAGAAAAGGTATTTAGCAGTTTAAATTTACTAAAATAATTACATTTTCATGTTCTGTGTACTGTGGGAGACCAGATATAGTGACTGCAGGGTCCTAGGATTAGTAACACTTTAGTTGAACAAGCTGAAGTTAGAAGCTGGTTGGCTTCCATGCACAGTTGCACCAGATTTTGCACTCGTCACTTTTAGTAAATCACCCCCATTATCTTCTTACACTTGAAAAGACTGGAAAAGCATCCTCTGTAAAGCAATTAGTTGATGTAAAATTGTGTTGGATTAAACTCCTGTGTTTTATTGAAGCGTTAAAAGAGAAGTATGGGAATCAGGGTTTTTGCAGATTTACAGTATACTTTCTTAGGTGGATGCTGCATTGGTCCCCCCGCCACCTCTAACACTGAGAACCGAGCGATCGAACATCGCTGATCACTCAGTTCTCACAGCTCCCTGAGCAGAAAGCTTATGTCTGTCAGTCAGCGGCTCTCTGCTCTGCTCCCTCCTCGCTCACTGGAGTGCTGAGCTGTGGAGGGGTCGGGGAGCTGCCAGCTCACGCTCTCAGCCAATCACTGAGAGGCTGAGCTGGGTGTCAGTCCAGGCACCTGGCGGATCCAGACTCCATTGTCGTGATGACGTAGACCCTGTGATGTCAGCAGACAGTGGACTTCAGTCCGCTGTCTGCTGAAAAACGGGTCACAGGAGTGCAAAACCAACTGCACTCCTGTGTTCCATAGGAGAAGTACAACTAAACGAGCCCCTTTAAGCTGCCTCTGGATGGCGCCAAGTCAGCAGGTGACCAAGATATGTCAATGCATAAAGCTGCATTTGAAACAGAACACACAATATTATTATTATTATTATTATTATAGGGGATTTACATAGTGCCAACAGTTTGTGCAGCGCTTTATACTACAAGGGAGACAATGCAGTTACAATACCATTCAATACAGGAGGAATCAGAGGGGACAGTATATCACAATATAGATCTCAGCATAGCTGTTACATAAGATGTAGGTTTTCTGATAATTGATCCCAATAGGCCAGTGTGGTGAGGGTATGTCTACACGTTTTATGAGCAACACATAGCCCACTTCATCAGGAGAGCATCAGGTAAATTGGAGAACCTTATATGAAAGTTGCTTGTGCCCTCCAAATGCACCGCGTATGAGGCCCAGAGCTAAGGTTGCCACCTGTCCCAGATTCACCCGGACAGTCTGGGTTTTGAATCATGTGTCCGGGTTTAAGTCCACCTGAAACCCGGGCACATTATTCAGACAGGAATGTGGCTCGGAACGGGGCTTGACAGGTGGTTGAGGGGCACTATGTGCGCCAGTTTGCTATTCTCTTTGGAGTGCCCAAAGGTGTCCCAGGTCTGTTACAATCCTATAGTGTATACTAAAACAAAAAAAATGTGCTGTGCGCTGCTAAAGTGTTCGGGTTCGGCTTCAAGAAAAAGTGGCAACCCTACCCAGAGCTCCCCTAAAACACAGCGTATTGCAGTCCATTGCTGTATGCTGCACTATGTTAAACTGCAATATGTCCCACTCTTTTATCTCACACCAATGCAGTGTGCTGTGAACTATAACAATAGATAGGACATAAGGCACATTGCCTTGCATATGCTGTGAGACTGCATTGGACAACACTGCCCAATGGGGCTGGTGTATATGAGTCCTCGGCTTTGTTGTAGTGGGCATTGAAGCCCTTTCCCTTTTGTTATTAATCTAATGATCTGGGAACCCCTGCTTGTGATGAAGAGCTGTTCCCAAACACACCCAGTGCTCTCTTTCACACGCAAATAGCCGCATTTACCAATGCTAAGACATTGCTAGTAGTTGCTCATCAGGTTTAACCAGTGGCGTATCATCCATGGGTGCAGGGTGTTCACTGAACACGGGCCCCGAGGGGTGGGGGGGCCCACAGTGCTCTGACAAACACTGCACGTAAGGATGATCTGTCCCTGGTTGACATCCGGGGATTATCAGAGCGTGTGGGCTTCCACACAGGCCCACTAATTTCATGATACGCCCCTGGGTTTAATCCAGCCTTTGACGTTTGAAGGTGACCGGTGACACAGAATGTAGAGAGAAATGTTACAAAGGACGAGTTTCAGGAAGTACCTTGACAGTGACCTTGTGACGTTGCTTCCCTGGTCATTTCTGAGCTTACTGGAGCCACCGGTAAGCCCGGAGCCGATCCGATGCAGCTGATGGCTAGGCAGGAAGTTGAGTGAGGGCAAGATGGCCCCTACTCAGCTCTATGCCCTTGGAGGACCAGAGCGACCTCCAATGCTACTTCCGATTCTTGGGCTTAAAGAAATGATTTTTTTTTTTGTTTAAGTCAACATTTTATTTCTTTCGCTTTTAAGGGTAAATGGAGAATCTGGGGTCTTTTTGACCCCAGATCTCTCAATAAAGAGGACCTGTCGTGTTTATTTCTATTACAAAGGACAGTGTAAAAATAAAAGATAAAAAGTAAAACAAATAAGAAAAAAAAATGTAAAGCGCCCGCTTATGTAAAGGGTGTTCAAACCACATGTGAGGTAATGCCGCAATCGTTAGAGTGAGAGCAATAATTCTAGCACTAGGCCTCCTCTGTAACTCAAACCTGTAAACATTTTTAAAGCGTCTCCTATGGAGATTTTTAAGTACTGTCGTTTATCGCCATTCCATAAGCATGCATTAAAGCGTGACATGTTAGGTATCTAATTACTCGGCATAACATCATCTTTCACATTACACAAAAAAAGTTGGGGTAACTATTTTTTTTTTTTGTAATTCATTAAAGTGTATTTTTTCCCTCCAAAAAAATGCGTTTGAAAGACCACTGCGCAAATACAGTATGACATAAATTATTGCAATGGCCACCATTTTATTCTCTAGGGTCTCTGCTAAAAATATATATAATGTTTGGGGGTTCCAAGTGATTTTCTAGCAAAAAATACAGTTTTTAACTTGTAAACAAGAAATGTTAGAAAAAGGCTTGGTTGGTAAAAATTGTCATCAAATTCGGGAAGCGTTTTCACATTGGGGGGATTTCCCATCACTTCCTGCCCAGATGATAATTGGGACACAGAGAGCAATAAAAATCTGGTAAAGGGAGACTTATCCTCACTTCCTGTCATGCTGACACCGCAGGAAGTAAAAGAGAATTTCACCAGGGGGTACATAGCATAGAAAAAATCATGATCGTGAGAAGTTCAATCTTTTTTTTTTAAATCCAGTTTTTATCAATCAGCCTCATTGTTTCTCCCTTCCATAAAGAAATTGATGATGCTTTCTTCAATCCATAATCAACTCCTTCCATTAAAATGTCATTTAGTTGACATGTGAGTAATTTATTTGCCGCACCGTTAAATATTCACCGACTATAGGAAAAGAGTTATTGCTCGGTCAATACCTGACTTATGGCCGTACTCTGATTTGCTGCACTCATGCACACCACGCACACTGGTACACCGGCTGAATCGAATTCATTTCAGGAAAGTCACACATGTGATATAAAACCGGCTCGGATATAATAAATAATCGCCAAACCTCAGTCATAACGCATAGAGCCCCCTTTAGTACGTATTCCTGACTCATGGATCATTTTTCAGTTGGGTCGATATCATCATCTGAATTCTGTCTTCCTATTTAGTTAACACACCAGCTGAAAAAGGAAATCAGGCTTGTAATGTGGGTGCCTGGGGTACATGAGAGAATTTCACTGTACAGTCTCATACCACCCCAACTATCACCAATCCCTAACACTTATCCTGACCCTCACACCCAACCTGTCCCTTGCCCTATCCGTAACACCTACCCTTCCCCCTAAAATTATTACTTTACACTGAAATTTAAACCCTTACATCACCCTGACCAGTTCACACTAAGGCTGGATTCATACCTATACATTTATAGTGCTTTTTGCATTTTGCAGATTTGCACTGCAGTCCATTTAACATGATTTCCTATGGAACACATTCTGCAGTGCAAATCTGCAAAATGCAAAAAGCACTAAAAATGCATAAGTGTGAATCCAGCCTAAACCTACCCTACTCAACTTAACTGAAACCCTAAAAGCTAAACTCTAGCCACAAACCTTTTTTTTATAAATATATTCCTCAATAGCCACAATAGATATAAATCTATTTTGTGTGCAGTTGTGCACCTAATTCCTTTGTTTGGTCCTTTGAAGACGTCCTTTGATGACGAAACACGTCGGGTGGAGCCTTGTGCCGATGTCACTTCATTCATTCAACCAGGAATACCTGCCGGTTTGGGACATTTCTACATGTGCATGTTTATTTTATTACTGTGAGTGTATATCTCTATACTAAATAGATAAGGGTATCAATGTTTTATTGGAGAGACATAGTCTTTCTTCACATCTTCACTTATCTTGAGTCTTGATTGGCATGTTTAGTAGTGGACTCTGGATCATCAGGGAGACTTGGAGTCATAGAGTGTAAGTCTTGTAGTGACCATACATGCGGTACATGACTTCTCTTAAGAAAGGGAGTCATGTCCATTTGGTCAACAGGCAATTTATCACACACTTGGTGATGGTGGCCGTTGGTGTTCAATTCATTTAAAAAGAGCGTTTTAGCATGGATTCACTGGATATGTGCCTTGGGACATATAACTATTTAATATTTCCTTTAAAGGGGCTGTAAAGTCTCGTGGTTTTTCACTTTAATGCATTCTTTGCATTAAGGTAAAAAAACCTTTTCTCAGTAGGGACCCCCCCCCCCAGAGCCCCCCTTTTACTTACCTGAGTAAGTTCGGCGGCTACGAGCAATCCGCTCCAGCCGGTGTCACGGCTCCTCATTGGCTGGATTGATAGCAGGGGAGCCATTGGCTCCCGCTGCTGTCAATCAGGTCCAGTGAGGCGGGGGCCGAGGGGCGGGGCCGAGTTCTGCTGTTTGTGTGAATACATGCAGCAGCAGGACACGGGAGCGCACCCGCACATGTGACCCCAGGGAAGCTTTCCCTGACGGGTCACTCAATGCAGAAGAGGGCCCAGGAGCACCGCTGGAGGACCCCAGAACACGAGGTTCGGGGCCACGCTGTGGAAAACCACTGCACAGAGGAAGGCAAGTATGACATGTTTGTTATTTTAAAGGGGAAAAAAGTAAGGTTTACAATCACTTTAATTATTCAAGGAACTATATCACTGTTCATTGTCTTTTCATACATTTTTGTCTTTATGCAATACTTTTTAATAATATTTTATTTAAAGTGTTACTAAACCCACACCAGTAAAATCTGTCTGTATATGCAGAATAGCATGCTTCTTATACTCACTGTGTAACCTAAGGGGTTAATCCTCTGCATTGTGTAAAAAGGCTCTTTGATCCTGTATGCACAAATCCTACCCCTTCTGCAGGGTCACTCTGGGCAAGGCCAGATAATACACAGTCAGAGTAATCCCCCTGCACATGCTTAGTTTGGGCTCTATTGTTGGAGAGAACATTTCCTTGAGCTGAGCTTTTCAGGTCACATGATATTGATATCACACATGTGGGCATGTATACAAATCCTAAATGACAGCCCAGTCCCTCCCTCTTCCTCCATGCCCAGTAACTAAGAAAGAACACAGTGGGTGGGATATCACCTCTTGATTGATGGATGATCCATCTCCCATAACAGCATGAGGACACAGGCTGTAGTGGAAATCTCCTCCTACCTGAACACTCAGCACTTGGGCAGACCCTTCAGTTTATCACATGACCGTGGTATACAGATCAGCCAAAAAGGTGTATAGTGGCAATATTTTAACGTAAAAAGAAGATTTGTAAGCTGTGGGCACTGTGGGGGCAGATCATCTATTTTCATATTACTGGGTTTAGTAACACTTTAAGCGCAAAATGTTTTTTTATGTGCACCAAATTTTTTAGAATGGTATCTTGAAAATGAGCAGTGACATCATACTATGCTGTGCATAGCCTGCGCAGAGATCAGAGCTGTGGGAGGGACCATCAGACTCCACCCACTACAGGCTTCCTGTAGAAAACTACAGGAAGGGGTGGAGACAAGACCAGTCATCCTGCACAAGGAGAGAGGTCAGCAGTGAGTGGTCTTTATTACAGGAAATGGAAAAGTGTCACTCTGGATTACTGCACAGATCTGGAAGAAATACACAAAGCACACCAAGATTTATGAAGATTACACATGACTTCTATTTAGACAATATTTCTTTATCCCGGAATTTAGCTTTAAAATTAACCCCCAACTTCTAAATTTAGCCTCCACTTTCTTCAAAATTGTCTCATGCAAGAATCTGAATCTTCCTTTCTTTTTTTGCTAATCGGGAATAATGATGCAATTTACATTTGCCATCCTATCAAAAGGTTTTAGTTTTGGATGGAGTGAAGAGGGATTAGAACACCTGTCAGGTTTTTATTGCTGTCTGTGTCCCCTCTAGAAGGATTCACCCTCTCTATCTCATCTTCCAATTGACAACCAGAGATTTCCTCACTTTGCACGGATTTCTTCTCACTTCCTGTTTTGGCTATGGGACAGGGAGTGAAGAGAAATCTCCCTAATTGGACACAGTTGGACTTTAGTCTCTATTTTAAAGGGCACCTGTCAGAAATGTAAAATCTTTAAAAATAAATATGCATGCCTACTATTTCCTTGATTAGCAGAAAAAAGCTTTTCTTAGGTGCCTCTCTGAAACTAACTTTTTTGTTACCAAGGGAAATATGTATGAACTGGTGACTAGCTCCGATCTCCTAGAAAAGGGGACTACAGCGGTCAAGCATGGGAGACAAGATCGAAATAAAAATAAAGTATCATCTTTATTGTACACTGTTACAAAGAATAAATAAAAACATATTCATGAACCCCTATACATATAGGGACAATAGTGCCTTTGAATTGGCTATATATTGCTCCAACAAATAAGTACAATCACATATACGGACAAAGATGGATACAGTCCAGTACATATGAAAATAAGTATAATCAAATGCTTGTAAGGTCAACGCATTTCGCCAGATATTTGGCTTCTTCAGGACCCAAAAGCGGAGAAAGAAAGCTATTTTTTTTCTTAACTTTTTTTTGTTAGTAATGCCTGCCTTCCCTGATTATAAAGAAACACAGTCACCATGCCCATTTGGCCAGTGTGAAAGAAAATATATAACTTAAGAGACTCTTGTCTGATTTTTTTCCTCAATTTTATTGACTGTAAGAATACACATTACACAGGTAATTGGAACTGGCAAGTCATACATCAAAGTTATGCTTCACACTACAATATTTACATAACATCTTTCTTCCTGTACCTAGCACCTGCAAAATCTTTATCTTAAGCCGGCCATAGATGGATCAATTCTTTTGATCCATCTATGGCCAGGCTTGATGTACCCAAGTAAATCCATCAATCATTTTGGGTACAACCAGCCTGTCAGACTTTTGGCATGCAATTACTGCCGGTGGCTTTAGCCACTAGCAGTAATCATTGTGTTCTACCAGCCAGGAAGGCTCTCTGCGCCCCCCCCCCCCAGTGGGGGAACACAATAATGCTGTGGGAGGTATTCACCCATCAGCACTGTATGCGTTGATGGGGGGGATCAAGCAATTTTTACCTGAGATGCAAGGAAAGAAAATTGCATAATCTATGGTCTTGGTTTGAGGCTGACTGTGCGCTCCACGCTGGCTTCTGCGAATGTCCTGGTTATCACTGCTTCCTGCTCTATGATCTCCAGCCACGTGTTCTGCACACACAGCCCAGCTGCTTCCAGGCATCATTCTGCTCTACCCATCCACTGCCCTGTCGAGCTCTGCAGATACCAGAGGACTACCTTAGTAATGCTTTTAGTATTTTATACAATGTGAATGCAATTTTAACTTCTATTTATTATTGTTTCAAATAAATCTACACTTAGATGGCAGCGCCCGCTGTTTCTTTTGTTTTGACATAATCTATTGGCTGCCTAACTTATCACAATGTATGATTGTGAAGACACTGCCAGTAGGCAC
Source organism: Glandirana rugosa (assembly GCA_018402905.1). Taxonomy (NCBI): domain Eukaryota; kingdom Metazoa; phylum Chordata; class Amphibia; order Anura; family Ranidae; genus Glandirana; species Glandirana rugosa. The sequence goes on along the minus strand of BLSH010438737.1, from coordinate 363,863 downwards.
AGAGCCCTTAGAATGTCATTGGTCATCGTGGTTCTCAGATAAATATGAGTGTCAATTTGTCGAATGACCTTTCTCCTGAACAACTAGTGACCAACATGCTCAAATATATTCCAAGAGCTACATTAACACCTGCAAAAGTATCAGCAAGCCCTTCATCATGTAATTAAGCTGTCTGTTGAGATGGAGTGAGACATGACTGCAGCTTGCCAAAGGCTGCAAATTGGACAATTTTCTCAATTAACACACTACTGTGTGTTTAAAAATAAGTTTAATTTTTTTTTTTTAGAAGTGAAGTCTGAGGTCCCCTCTGGAAGGTGGGCCTGGGGCACTTGTCCCTGTTGCCCTCTTATAAATCCAGCACTGGCACTGGGGCCTAGGAACTCAAACCTTGACACTTGACAAGGGAAGTGGCATCAACCCAATCTCTAGGTTCTTACACCAGGTATTGTTGGGCTGGCTGATACCGAGAAATGAGGAAGTATCAGGAGGTGGGGGGAGAGAGGGCTTTGTCACCGAGGCTATCTCGTCACTGTGAAAGTGACAGAGTCTCTTAAACTACTTATATACTGCCATTTGTTTATCAATGGAGAAGTAGTGAATGCCTATTCAAAAATTAGAGATGTGGCACAGAAAAAGAATCCTCAGCTAATAGAGTTAGTGATAGCCATGTGTAGGCCTTGTACATTTAGGCCCCTTGCATATGGGGCTGTCTAGAACCAGTGTGTCCCTGGAGGGACAGGTGCAGCATCCAGGCCAGGGTTTCTCAACCAGGTTTCCTCCAGAGCTCGCTAGGGATTCCTTGAGCAAAGAGCATTTCCAGCCCCTCAGATAAGCTCCCTCTAACACTATTGATCTTTTTAGCTATCTGTAAGGGGGTGATTCTTCCCAATGTCCACAAGTGTAAGGAGCATTCTTGCCATTGACAATCACACCAATGTATCATAAGTAGAGTTGAGCGAACACCTGGACACGCGCGGGTTCGGTGGGTTCGGCCGAACTTTCTGGAAACGTTCGGGTTCGGTACCGAACGTTATCCGAACTTTACCCCGGACCCCAAACCCCATTGAAGTCAATGGGCACCCAAACTTTTCGGCACAAAAATGACTGTAAAAAAGTCCTGGAAAGTGCTAGAGGGCTGCAAAAGGAAGAAAAATGGGAGATGTTATTAAATCTACCAAAAAAATCTCCTGCGTTCCAAGAACCTCTACCAGAGGGCGCACAGTGTAGCAGGGGCACTCAGTACAACATTAAGTCTCTATGAATATGATGTTTATTCAGCACATAAACATCTTGCTGCCCTCTTCAGGATCATGGGAATCCAAATAAACTAGAAAAAAAACACAAACAAAAGGGAGCATCGACCTTGTGCCATACCATTAAAAAGTTTATTAAAAATGTAAAATAAAATCCATATACTCACAAGCGGAGCCTCTGAGGCTCTGATGAAGAGGGTTCGCCCTGGAAACGCGTCAGCCTAGCCATACGGACACCATCCGGTCCCTCTGCGGAGGTGCTGCTCTTCCATCCTATAGGAGGTGTTCCTACTTTTATGTGTTGTTACTTGCTCCGCTTGTGAGTATATGGATTTTATTTTACATTTTTAATAAACTTTTTAATGGTATGGCACAAGGTCGGTGCGCCCTTTTGTTTGTGTTTTTTCTCTAGATGTTATTAGATCTGCAATCTGTCCCTCAAAGCAGTAGTAATCTCTAGTCCAGTATCAGATCATTCTATAATCAGATCATTCTGTAATGCAGGATGAGATGTTATAGATCTACAATCTGTCCCTCAAAGCAGTAGTAGTAATCTCTACCTAGTTATTATCACTGCAATCTGTCCATCACAGCAGTAGTAGTAATCTCTATCTAGTTATTAGATCTGCAATCTGTCCCTCACAATCTGTCCCTCACAGCGCCGGCAGCATCCTCTCCCTACACTAACCTGAGAGCATGTGACATGCAGCACTGTGACTCCAGCCTCATATAGAGGCTGGGTCACATGATGAACTGGCCAATCACAGCCATGCCATTAATAAGCATGGCTGTGATGGCTTCTATGGAAAACCAGTGAAACGCTTGTTGATTGGCTGCCCTGCAGCTATTCAACATGCGTGACAAAATACCAGAACCCGAACCCAAACGTTTTTCTCAAACGTTCGGGTTCGGATTCAGGACACGGACACCCGAAAGTTCGATACAAACCCAAACTTTACAGTTCGGGTTCGCTCAACTCTAATCATAAGTTGTAAATATAGTCATATACAGAAAGTTTTTTGCAAGGGTTCCTCTGTGTTGAAAAGGTTGAGAAAGGCTGATCCAGGCCCACCAGTTGCACCAGTCCAACACTACTAATGAGACAGGCCAAAATAAAAGACACCTCACGGCTATGTTTTCCAAGAATAAAACAAAACAATAGTCTATAATATTTCAGAACGTTGAGTTGAAAAAAAATTGTAAATGAAGTCCAGGCCTTATTTTGAGTAAAGCAAATTAGCAGTGGGACGTGTTTACTTCATAACTTCAAGTAGAATAAAAGATACCTGAAGGCAATGTTTTCCCAACAGTGCTCTGTCTTTACTGAGGAAAGGTGTGAGAAGGCGCAGTAAAAGAAGGCCTGTTTGAGTTTCAGGCCTCAGGGTTGTCATGGCGACAACAGCCTTGTAGATTGGTCGCCATAAGAGACTAGTTACTGTTTAACATCTTCTACATTAGGCCTGATTAGGAGAATCAATATGATAACAGCACAGCACACAACCCTGCCTTGTTTTACAACACCTCGCCTAGCAGGCCTCACCTGGACAGCTTCCTCCGTGACGATTGTTAACTCTTTTCGAAACTGGAGACACGCCACAAGACGCGGTCAATGTCAACACGCAGATCGTCTCTACAATGGAAGTCACTTACGGTAAGTAGACGACTTCTTGGATTATTAATATTCCCCCTGGTGTTCATGTACTTGTTGTCTATAGCATGCTTCAAGTTTAGATAGCAAAGGTGACGGCACCACAAGCCGCAAAATATGGGGAAAAATGTCAGAAAGAGACTGTGTTTTATGGCCCCTAGTTTATATACTATATATACCATATATTTTATGGTCATATTTTTTGGACTGGATTTTACCAACGCTTGTTTAATAAATGTTCATCAATGCTAAAAAGGAAATACTTAAAATTTGGTGTGTTTCCTTATTTTTAATATATTTGAGGGTTTTTTTTCTTGCTTATATTTCAGTTTTTGAAATTTTCCTTAAAAGATAGACTATGATTAATTTGTACTTTTTATTAGTATTGTTCTGTTTATTTAAAATGATGTAAATCAAAAGTTTTTTTTTATTTTTTTTCGCTTAAAAGGAAATACCTAAAATTAGAATTTTTTCCTTTTTTAGATATATTTGAGTATTTTTTGTCTATTATTTTGCTCAATGTGTTTTGTAATGTTGCTCAAGACAGACTATGATCTAAAGTTTGTGCTTTTTAAATATTGCTCTGTTTATTCGAAATAATATAAATCAAAAGGTTTCCGATTTTTTGCTTTTTTTTACAACATTTTGATTGTGCTTAGTTGTAAATTCTGATCTAGAAAATGTATTTGTTCATCCTGATAGCAACTGTTCAGCAGAAATGATCATATGCTGTTCTTACATCTCAATGGTAGGGATTATTTTTGATGTTTTTGTGGTTTTAAGTAATTTAGGGCGATGAATTGAAGTGCTGGCTTCTTCATACATTTTCATGTTTTGTTCACACGCTCTTATCGTATGACAATATGACAATAGGGAAGTGGTAATGCACAGAGGAAGTACACACCTTTTTTTAAAAACAGACCCAAATCAAACAAAATTCTTAGCTTAGCAAACAGAACGATATAGAAAACCATGTGAGAGGAAACAATGACTTATTGGCTTCTTCTTAAATCAACTTGGTGGACGAGATTGCACGGAGACAGGATGATCAATGGAATGCTGACAAGATTTATAAATATTTTACTATGTCATTAAATTTATTTTATTAATGAGGCTGTACAAAGCCAGGAGCCTGGCAGCCAGTGTGCTTAAAATAATTTGGGTGAGGTCCAAGGCTTGTATTTCCTGAAAACCATTGGACAATTAAAAATGCTTTCTGGTTCCTAAACTAGATTAACTCTACCTGCATTTTATACAACAGGGCTGACTCTTCCTGAATTCTCTAAATGTGTTTGACTATTCCTGGATTTATTGAATACATTTTATATAATTTATTTAAAATTTATTTTTCTACACGTGGTTAGAGGCTAGCGCAACACCATTTATCTTTATATTTATCTTCCTAAATTCAAGAAACTGGATTGACTCTTCCTAAATTCAATAAACCAGGCTGACTCTTCCTAAATTCAATAAACTAAACTGACTCTTCCTAAATTCAATAAACTGGACTGACTCTTCCTAAATTCAATAAACCGGGCTGACTCTTCCTAAATTCAATAAACCGGACTGACTCTTCCTGAATTCAATAAACTGCGCTGACTCTTCCTGAATTCAATAAACTGAACAGACTCTTCCTGAATTCAATAAACTGAACTGACTCTTCCTGAATTCAATAAACTGAACTGACTCTTCCTGAATTCAAAAATCTGAACAGACTCTTCCTGAATTCAATAAATTGAACTGACTCTTCCTGGATTTAATAAACCTGACTGACTCTTCCTGAATTCAGTAAACTGAACTGACTCTTCCTGAATTCAATAAGCTGAACTATGTCTTCCTTAAAATAAATAAACTGAACTGACTCTTCCTGAATTCAATAAACCGGATAGACTCTTCCTCAATTCAACAAACTGAACTGACTGTTCCTGAATTTAATAAACCAGACTTACTCTTCATGAATTCCATAAAGCAGACTGACTTTTCCCAATTTCATTAAACTGAACTGACTGTTTCTGAATTCAGTAAACCGGTCTGACTCTTCCTGAATTCAAAAAACTGAACTGCCTCTTCCTGAATTCATAAACCAGTCTGACTCTTCCTAAATTCAATAAACTGGACTGACTCTTCCTAAATTCAATGAACTGGGCTGACTCTTCCTAAATTCAATAAACTGGACTGACTCTTCCTAAATTCAATAAACTGGGCTGACTCTTCCTGAATTCAATAAACTGTATTGACTCTTCCTGAATTTATAAACCAGTCTGACTCTTCCTGAATTCATAAACCAGTCTGACTCTTCCTGAATTCAATAAACCGAACTGACTCTTCCTGAATTTAATAAACTAGACTGACTCTTCCTGAATTCAATAAACGAGGCTTACTCTTCCTGAATTCAATAAACGAGGCTTACTCTTCCTGAATTCAATAAACTGAACTGACTCTTCCTGATATCAATAAAGCAGACTAACTCTTCCCCAACTGAATAAACTGGACTGACTCTTCCTGAATTCAATAAACTGAACTGACTCTTCCTGAATTCATAAACCAGTATGACTCTTCCTGAATTCATAAACCAGTATGACTCTTCCTGAATTCATAAACCAGTATGACTCTTCCTGAATTCATAAACCAGTATGACTCTTCCTGAATTCAATAAACTGAACTGCCTCTTCCTGAATTCATAAACCAGTCTGACTCTTCCTGAATTTAATAAACTAGACTGACTCTTCCTGAATTTAATAAACTAGACTGACTCTTCTTGAATTTAATAAACTAGACTGACTCTTCCTGAATTTAATAAACTAGACTGACTCTTCCTGAATTCAAGCAACTGAACTGACTCTTCCTTTATTCAATAAACCCAACTTACTCTTCCTGATTTCAATAAAGCAGACTAACTCTTCCCCAACTGAATAAACTGGACTGACTCTTCCTGAATTCAATAAACTAGGATTACTCTTCCTGAATTAACCACTTCCTTACTGGGCACTTAAACCCCCCTCCTGCCCGGACCAATTTTCAGTTTTCAGCACTGTCGCTCTTTGACAATTGCGCGGTCGTGCGACGTTGTACCCAAACAAAATTGGCGTCCTTTTTTTCCCACAAATAGAGTTTTCTTTTGGTGGCATTTGATCACCTCTGCGTCATTTCTGATCGCCGCTATAAACAAAAAAAGAGCGACAATTTTGAAAAAAGAACAATATTTTTTTACTTTTTGCTATAATAAATATCCAAAAATAAAAAATTGAAAAACAAATTTATTCATCAGTTTAGGATGATATATATTCTTCCTCATATTTTTGGTAAAAAAAAATCGCAATCAGCGTTTATTGATTGGGTTGCACAAAAGTTATTTCAACTACAAACTATGGACATTGATTTATGGCGTTTTTATTATTTTTATTTTTTTTACTGGTAATGGCGGCGATCTGCGATTTTTATGGGGACTGCGATATTGGGGCGGACATGTCGGACGTTTTTGACACTTTTTTGGGAACAATGACATTTATACAGCGATCAGAAATGTAAATATCCACTGATTACTGTATTAATGTCATTGGCAGTGAAGGGGTTAACCTGCAGGGGGCAGTGAAGGGGTTAAAAGTGTTCCCTGGGTGTGTTCTAACTGTGGGGGGGTGGGGTTGGCAGGGGCATGACAGATCTAACTGATCCCAGTGACAGGGATCAGTAGATCTGGCATGCCCCCCCTCACAGAATGGGGAACCGCTGTGTTTACTTCGGCAGTTCCCCGTTCCTTCTCTCTGTAAGGAGATCGCGGGCATGCTCATGCGGCGTGCGGCAGCACGCATGCTTGCCGCCGGGGGCCAACGGGATCGCGCCCAGCGCGAGCCGAATGGGAGGACGTCTATTGACGGCCTCCCGGCATTTTAGGGCCGCGCTGTAGCCGTCATTCGGCTATGGCACGGTCGGGAGGTGGTTAAATAAACTGAACTGACTCTTCCTGAATTCAATAAACTGAACTGACTCTTCCTGAATTCAATAAACTAGACTGACTCTTCCTTTATTCAATAAACCCAACTTACTCTTCCTGAATTCAATAAACTGAACTGACTCTTCCTGACTGAATGTTAATGCTAAAATTATTATTTTTTTGTTGTTGTTTTATTGTTTTTTTTTTTATATTTTATATTCCTATTGTATTCAATGTTACACTTGCCTTTCAATACATCTCCAAAAGGTTGTTTTATTGGTTTTCTATGTAAACTTTTTTTTCCATCTGATATTATACTTATATGCTGTTTATAGGCCAGTCATTGAGAGGCAGTTTGGAGAAGTGGGATGGGATCCAGCACTGCAGTGCCTTATTCCTGCCCCTTTGCCCTTTATAAAAAGTGTGTGCTGTCTCCACGTCTTCTGGCTTGACAAAGATGCAGAGCCTCGAAACTCGTCACAATGGAGACAACCTGACACTCTGTGTAACCCGGATGCTGGCTCATTTCTCAAAGAGATATTTTCCTATTTAAAATGTGAGATAAAATAGCTTATAGAGTCTTTCAAAAAATTGTTAACAATTCGCAAAAAAGGCCTACTAAAATAAATCATGAGTTATTTCATCGAAATGTGAGGTATTTATCTCATGAAAAAATGTGGTATTTTATCTCATGCAATATCCACTGGGATGGATACAGTGGAGAAGGATTAGAACCCCTGTCAGCTTTCATTGCTAATGCAGAGGTAAAATGGTGTAAACCGTAGAAATATGCCAACTCACTAAATCAGTGCGGTCCCTGCAGAATGTGTATTAATACAAAAGAAAAAAGGTGACTGGAATACCAGTCAGATACCAGTCAAAGGGAAGCTGCTTTCACAGAACACATATGGTGTATTAAAAACAACTAAGTTAAATTAAGCAAATATAAAATATCTCTATAAATGTCAAATATTGAATGAAAATACAGGTACTATCAAAAATCACACACATATATAAATACCGTTCTTCCACAAATAAAAAATACAATGTTGTCATTGGGGAGATTTCCCTTCACGTCCTGTCCTAAAGCCAAAACAGGAAATGAGAGAAAATCCTTAAAAATTAAAAGAATCCCTTGGGGACCCTAAGGTCACCAGAACCAGTGTACTTCTATTACTGTTCTGGGGACAACCCAAAATTTGGGATTTTCTTTTAGGGTCAGTTTTCACCACATGCAGTCCAGTGTGTTTTTTTTTCTGCATCAAAAATGCATAGTAAGTAGGTTATATGTTTTCCAATGGCATGGTTCACACCAGTATGGTCAGTTCCAGAGCTTTCCAGTTCCGGAAAAGAAAGTAGAAGATGCTGCATTTTTCCTGCACTGGACTGTATTGGAACATGGTAAAACGCATAAAAAACACACCAGAGTGCATCGGAATGCATCAAAAATACGCCAGACCCCAGTACAGTGAAAAAAAACAGGAGAAAAAGAAGAAAAAAGGATCTGGAATGCACCCAGAAATGCATAAAAACACACCGGAACGCATCAAAAATGGTGACTGATTGAGCCAAAGTTGCACTCTGTCCATATGCAGCAAAGGCTGTGTTCCCAATACGCCTGTCTATAAGTGTGCACCCTTGTTGCTCCTTAACTGCTGGTGTCCCTCATTGCCCCTGAAAATTTTTGTGTGGACTTTTTTTGTAATATATCTATATACACAGTATCTCACAAAAGTGAGTACACCCCTCACATTTTTGTAAATATTTTATTCTATCTTTTCATGTGACAACACTGAAGAAATGACACTTTGCTACAATGTAAAGTAGTGAGTGTACAGCTTGTATAACAGTGTAAATTTGCTGTCCCCTCAAAATAACTCAACACACAGCCATTAATGTCTAAACTGCTGGCAGCAGAAGTGAGTACACCCCAGTACTGCCTTAACCCTCTTGGGCATGGAGTTCACCAGAGCTTCACAGGTTGCCACTGGAGTCCTCTTCCTCTCCTTCATGACATCACACAGCTGGTGGATGTTAGAGACCTTGCGCTCCTCCACCTTCCATTTGAGGAGGCCCCACAGATGCTCAATAGGGTTTAGGTCTGGAGAAATGCTTGGCCAGTCCATCACCTTTACCCTCAGCTTCTTTAGCAAGGCAGTGGTCGGGTTGTAGGTGGTGGTTCTTGGAGGTGTGTTTGGGGTCATTATCATGTTGGAATACTGCCCTGCAGCCCAGTCTCCATAGGGAGGGGATCATGCTCTGCTTCAGTATGTCACAGTACATGTTGGCATTAATGGATCCCTCAATGAACTGTAACTCCCCGCAGCACTCTTGCATGCAGACATTAGACATTAATGGCTGTGTGTTGAGTTATTTTGAGGGGACAGCAAATTTACACTGTTATACAAGCTGTACACTCACTACTTTACATTGTAGCAAAGTGTCATTTTTTCAGTGTTGTCACATGAATAGATATAGTAAAATATTTACAAAAAAATGTGAGGGGTGTACTCACTTTTGTGAGATACTGTATATATAACCCCCCCCCCCCCTGTTTACAGTAGATCCATTTAGTTGGGCTTCTGTTGTAGCCAGAGTTAACCTGTTAGTTAGCTGGCAGAGCTCCAAGGGCTGAGTCTCTGTTGCCTCCCCCTGGCTTCTAGAACAGCTGGAGAGCTCAGAGGGCAGAGGGGCAGAGATGAGGCCTGGATATTTATGGAGTCTCCTCCAATCCCTAGGTGAGGATGACCCAGAAGGTGGAGAGATTGCCCATAAGTATTCTGAAGACTGGCCATGCGGGAGCAGAGTCTGGGATCCTGTCACCTGGAGGGGACCCCTGTGCTGGGAGGCTCTGCCCCTGGGCAGAAGGAAGGAGCCAGAGGACAGAGAGAACAGCAGAGGAAGCCTCACACCTTTTCAGCCTCAACTAGGCTTAGCTGAGCCACACTGGGAGCCATTGGGACCTGTCCAACAGGATGCTCGTTCAGTAGGCACCACATGAGCTACAGCATCTACAAAGGGGACTGAGTGAGTAGCATCAACCACTACATCCCAGAGACTATAGAGGAGAAGCAGCAAGGTGCAACACCCAGCTAGCCATCTAGAGAGGGATAGCTTAGAGCCACTTAAAGCCATCACAGCTACCCTACACAACTTGCTTGGGGATTCTAAAGAGAAGCCAGGTGCCTTGGCATTTTTCTACAGAGAGAAAGCACCCGCATTTTGTGTTTGAAATCCTTTCTTTAAACAGTTTAGCTGATCTGTTTATCCTACAGGAAGACAGCCGTGTTATTTTTGGTAGCAGAGATAGTTTCAAGTCCTCCAGTTGTATTCAACTACAGATCTGGGCATCCCATACCTTCTCAACCCTATGCAAGTTTATCTTCAGAGAAGGACACAGGACTTGCATTAAGGCCTCATGCCCACGGGGCGTTAGAAAAAACGAGCTGCAAAGCCACTACCAACGCCAGGAAAAAGCGGCTGTAAAAACATGCTTCTAGTAGCTTTTTGTAATGACGTTAATGCGCATTTAGCTGTGCTAGTCTTTAGCAGCGTTTCTCTGCCTCTATTCAAAATCAGTGGTTCCCTATGGGAGCCCATTGATTTGAAAAGCAGTCGCACCAGAAGACGGATCATGATGATCCGACTTGCGCCGCAGTTTGCGTGCTGAGGATCTTGAAGGGGAACTATTGAAAAAAACAAAATGAAAAAAAAGAACTGGCGTGGGGTTTCCCCCAAGATGATACAAGACCCTTTGGTCTGGTATGGATTTTAAGGGGAACCCCCACACCAAAAAAGATGGCGTGGGGTCCCCCCCAAGATCCATACAAGACCTTTGTCCGAGCATGCAGTGAGCGCCCCTGTCATGGACCGTACATGCCGTCAACATGTTGATGGGGACAAGGGCCTCTTCCTGACAACCCTGGCCAGTGGTTGTCGGGTTTTGCGGGCAGGGGGCTTATTGGAATCTGGTACCCCAGATCCTGGCCCCCCCATGTGAATGAGTATGTGGTACCCCTACCCATTCACCCAAAAAAAGGTGTTAATAATCAAAACACTACACAGGTTTTTAAAGTAATTTATTAAGGCAGCCCCGGCGTCTCTTCTGATTTCTTCATCCTCTGGTTCTTCTCCCTCCTCCGCTGATGTCTTCTCCCCCTCTCCAGTTCTTCTCCTCTCTCTGCTGTCTTCTGCCTCTGTTCTTCCTCCGATGTTGTCTCGATGCGTACCACCATCCATTGTTGTCGGGAAGAGGCCCTTGTCCCCATCAACATGGGGACAAGGTGCTTTGGGGTGCCCCAAAACACCAGCCCCCCCCATGTTGAGGGCATGGGGCCTGGTATGGTCCAGGAGGGGGGGCTCGCTCACCCCCCCTTTCTTGACCTGCCGGGCTGCATGCTCGGATAAGGGTCTGGTATGGATCTTGGGGGGGGCCACGCCATTTTTTTTGGCGTGGGGGTTCCCCGTAAAATCCATACCAAACCAGAGCATCTGGCAGCATCTTGGGGGGGGAACCCCAAGCCAGGTTTTTTTGTCATTTTGGAGGGGTTCCCCTTCAAGATCCTCAGCACACGTTTAGCAGCTTTTACCAGCATCAGGCGTTTTTACAGCTCTAATGCTGCGCCTCAGAACGCACTGGCCCTGTTTTTTTTTTGCAACTTGAAATGCCACTTACAGCTTCTAAAAACCTATGAGTGCAAAAGGCCATAGAATAACATGGAGAAACATTTTTAAGCTGCAAAAACAAAGTCTGACGCTGTTAAAAACAGCTGTAAAAACGCCCTGTGTATGAGGCCTTAGGATTAATGCCAGATTCAGAGCTATCATTTCTGAGTGGAGAAAACTGTGCTTTTGGGTTTCTCCATATTCTGTAGTTATGGATCAGAACTTTCAATCCTGTGTCCGGGTTTTGCTAGACGCCTGCAACCAGGCTGACTACACAGGTGTGCCGGATCATTATATACTCAGGGATGAGGATACCTCAGAGCTCCCAGTTTGGAAACAACATCCAGTTCAGCGGCGGCTCGTCCATAGAGGGCGCACACCGCCCCCCCCCCCCCCGCGCTGATTTCTGGAAAAAAAACATAGGGCGTACAATGTCTCGGCTTTTCTTGGGATACTTGCTGTCTTTTGACAGCAAGTCCCAAAGCCCATTGGTCATCCTTTAAAGTGAATCTATGTGCGCCACCAAAGCGCACATAGATACACTGATTGGCCTCCAGCCAGTGACTGATTGGTCAGGTCGCGGGGGCGGAGGTGGGACTGGCGGACATGCTGGTGCTTGGACTGGAAGTGTCCAGCATGCACGTCTGTTATTCCTGCGTGAGAGCCATGTGAGAGAGAGTGACCTGACTCCCCTGAGGTACTGTACTGCTGTGTACTGGCTGCAATACCTGTGTACTGGATGCAATACCTATGATACTGGCGCAATACCTGTGTCCTGGCTGCAATACCTGTGATACCTCCTGCAATACCTGTGTACTGGCTGCAATACCTGTGATATTGGCTGCAATACCTGTATACTGGCTGCAATCCCGGTGCACTGACTGTAATACCTGTGATACTGGCTGCAATACCTGTGTACTGGCTGCATACTATGATACTGGCTGCAATACCTGTGTACTGGCTGTAATACCTGTGTACTGGCTGTATACTGTGATACTGGCTGCAATACATGTGTACTGGCTGTAATCCCGGTGTACTGGCTGCAATCCCAGTGTACTGGCTGCAATCCCGGTGTACTGGCTGCAATACCTGTGATACTGGCTGCAATACCTGTGTACTGGCTGCAATAACTATGTACTGGCTGCATACTGTGATACTGGCTGTTATACCTGTGTACTGGCTGCAATACCTGTGTACTGACTGCAATACCTGTGTACGGCTGCAATACCTGTGTACTGGCTGCAATACCTGTGTACTGGCTGCATACTGTGACATTGGCTGCAATACTTATGTACTGGCTGTATACAGTACTGTGATACTGGCTGCAATATCTGTGTACTGGCTGCATACTGTGATACTGGCTGCAATACCTGTGTACTGACTGCATACTGTGATACTGGCTGCAATACCTGTGTACTGGCTGTATACTGTGATATTGGCTGTTATACCTGTGTACTGGCTGCAATACCTGTGAACTGGCTGCAATACCTGTGTACTGGCTGCATACTGTGTTACTGGCTGCAATATACACCACCTGTGATGCTAAGCTGTATACTCCTGACACAATATGTAGAATACAGGGGACGGAGAGGGTGGATTCTATAAGAAGTGCGGCCTATGAGAAGTGGGAAGGGTCAAAAAGGAAGGGCGGGGCCTGGCGCCCCCCCATCCTAAAAGTTCACCAGCCGCCACTGGTCCAGTTTGGAGACTGCTCCCAGTGTGGGAAATGGAAGGTGTCAGGGGGCCCCAGCCAAAAGCCAAGAGACAGAGTGTCTCACAAGTGGTCAAAGGGCCCAGCCAGAAGCCAAGAGACAGAGGGTCTCATCAAGGGGTCAGAGATTCCCCAGCCAGAAGCCACTAGACAGAGGTCTCAGTTCCAGGAGTTAGGTTGGCTCCTTTTGGGGGCGTCAGGAGAACCCCAATCCGTAGGCCAGAGGTGGGCCATGCAGTGGGGCACTGCAACTAACGGCTCAGAAAACCAAGTGTTTCAGGAGAGCTTGACAACACAGTCAAGGGACTGGTAAGCGGAGCAGCCAACAAGTGAACCAGGTGGGTCAAAAATCACCATTTTTTGGGGTTATTATTGAATGATCTATTGCGCTGTCTATTTTTTTGTGTTTTTCTATACTAAACCAGGTTCCACTGGTTATTGGACAGCCAGATTTCTTTAGTGTCAAAGCCAACCAGAAGGTTGTAAAATTCGAGTCGAATTTTACATCAAACTCTAGTTGAATTCTAACTGTACACATATTGCTGAAATCAAAGACTGTGTGGGTCATTGCACGTTGGCCGCGCATGTGCGATTTACGGGTGCTGCGCTCTCTGTGAGAGTGCCCACGGGTCGGGCGGACTCGATGTCCGCCGGCAACCAGTGATCGCCTGTTACAGAGGCAGAATGAAGATCTGCCAATGTAAATACGGCAGATTCCAGTTCTGTCAGTGATCGGGAACAGTGATATCTGTCATGCCCTGGCCAGCCCAGCCCCTACACAGTTAGAACACAGTGAGGGAACACAGTTAATCCCTAGATTGCCCCCTAGAGTTTAACCCCTTCCCTGCCAATGACGTTTATAGAGTAATCAGTGGCTATTTAACCACTTGCCGACCGCAGACTGACTGCGACAAAGAGGTTCGTTATCGCAAACCGCCGTCACTAGTGCTGTGAGCGTGCACGCCAGAGGCGTGGGGGGCCAGGGAGTGGGTAGGGCGGACTCGATCGCCGCCGGCTACCCGCGATGCCCCCCCCCCCCCCGCAGTGAAGGAACGGAGGTCCATGTAAGTAAACACGGATCTCCGTTCTGTTAGAGGGGGAAGGGCGATGATCACAGGCTTCCTGTATACGGAAGCCGTGATCATCCCTTTCCCCAGCCAGGGCAGTCCACACACAGTTAGAGCACACCCAGGGAACACAGTTAACCCTTAGCGCGTCCCCCTTAGGTTAACCCCTTCACTGCCAATGGCATTTACACGGTAATCAGTGCATTTTTATAGCACTGATCGCTGTATAAATGCCAAAAGTCCCAAAAAAGTGTCAAAATGGTCCGACATGTCCGCTGCAATATTGCAGTCCTGCTAAAAATCGCAGATCGCCGCCATTTCTAGTAAAAAAAAATAAATAAGTAAAAATCCCAGAAATGAATTCTCATCGCCCGTAAACGCGGCAACTTTTGCGCAAACCAATCAATAAACGCAGATTGCGATTTTTTTTACCAAAAATATGAGGAAGAATATAAATCGGCCAAAACCGATGGAAAAATTTTTTTTTATCTTTTTTTTTTTGGATTTGTATTTTAGCAAAAAGTAAGAAGTTTTTTTTTGCAAAATTGTCGCTCTTCTTTTGTTTATAGCGGCGATCAGAAATGACGCAGAGGGGATCAAATACCACCAAAAGACAGCTCTATTTGTGGGAAAAAAAGAACGCAAATTTAGTTTGGGTACAACATCGCACGACCGCGCAATTGTCAGTTAAAGCGACGCAGTGCCGAATCGCAGTGCTCTAGTCCTAAAGTGGGAAATCCTTCCGGGGCTGAAATGGTTAAAGCTCTGATCGCTGTATAATGTCATTGGTCCCAAAAAAGTGTCAAAAGTGTCTGATCTGTCCGCCACAATGTTGCAGTCCCGATAAAAATTGGAGATCGCCACCATTACTAGTAAAAAAAAAAAAAATAATAAAAATGCCATAAATCTATTCCCATAGTTTGTAGACGTGATAACTATTGTGCAACTCAATCAATATACGCCTATTACAATTTTTTTTTTACTAAAAATATGTAGAAAATATATATTGGCCTAAACTGAGGAATATATTTGTTTTTTTATATATTTTTTTTGGATATGCATTATAGCAAAAAGTAAAAAAAATGTTTTTTTTTTTCAAAATCATTGCTCTTTGTTTGTTTATAGCGCAAAAAATAGAAACTGCAGAGGTGATCAAATACCACCAAAAGAAAGCTCTATTTGGGGGGAAAAAAAGGCGTCAATTTTGTTTGTGTACAACGCCGCACGACCGCAAAATTGTCAGTTAAAACGACGCAGTGCCGTATAACAAAAAGTGCTCTGGTCAGGAAGGGGGCAAATCCTTCCAGGGCTAAAGTGGTTAAAGAGTCATTGTAATCATTTGATGAAGATTTTTCTTTTGTTTGTTCACTTCACCACAATAAAATCGAAAAAAAAACCTCTAAAATCTAAGGTTTTCGATTTGACCTATTCAAAATTTTTCAATTCCAACATCTCAAATTAAAAAAAAATCTGTCAATTCGAAGAAAACTCTGAAAAGACATATAACGAATTCCGAATAAAAATCCCGAATACGAATTAAGGGAATCAACCAAATTTAACAAAACTAAATAATTCGATTAGAATAGATTAACCACTTCAGCCCCGGAAGGATTTACCAACTTCCTGACCAGGCCATTTTTTGTGCGTCGCTTTAACTGACAATTACGCGGTCGTGTGACGTTGTACCCAAACAAAATTGATGTCCTTTTTTTCCCACAAATAGAGCTTTCTTTTGGTGGTATTTGATCACCTGTGTGGTTTTTATTTTTTGCGCTATAAACAAAAAAATGAGTGACAATTTTGAAAAAAAAATTATAGCTTTTACAAAATAGGGGATAGATTCGTGGCATTTTAATTATTATTATTTATTTTTTTTTACTAGTGATGGCATTGATCAGCGTTTTTTAGTGGGACTGCGACATTGCGGCAGACAGATTGGACACTTTTTTGGGACCATTGACATTTATACAGCGATCATTGCTATAAAAATGCACTGATTACTACACTAGTTAACACTAGGGGCCGATCAAGGGGTTAAATGTGTTCCCTGGGAGGTGTTTATAACTGTGGGGGGAGTGTATTGACTGGGAGTAGAGAGAGAGAGGTCGCTGCTCCTGATTACTAGGAACAGCAGATCTCTCTCTACTTCCCTGACAGAACGGGTATCTGTCTGTTTTACATTGACTTGACATTCAGATTAACTTGGATGGGGTTTAGGGGAGCTGTGGGAACACTGAACAGAAATGTGAGGACACTCTTCTCTATGCAGCTACTTCTCAGAACAGTCTCTCCAGCAATAGGATATAGAATGGACAGCACTGGGACACCATAAGTAATGTTCCAGGCCAGGCAAGCCTTAGTATTAGTGCACCAGGGGTTGCCAGCAGCAACAGTCACTAGGATCTCTCTCTCTCAGGTCCATACCAACAGTGTCCCTGGGTATACGGATGCCTCCCTCCAGATTCAGCAGACAGTTTCCCCAGTGAATCTTCCAGACCGGATCATCAGTGAAAGCCATCTCTCAGCTCCAAAGAGTTTGTAGCGAGATAGGCCTCCAAGCTGAGCACAGCTGGGACCTCATTGATAACAAGCAGAATCTTCAGCTGAACTGCCTAGAAGGGTGGCAGCCCTTTTGCTGGGAACCCCTTTTCCTGGGTAAAGAACCCTGCTGTCTGAGGCTCCAAACTATTTATGCACGCCCCAGCCATCATCTGGGCACACTCGTTTGGCTGGAGCCACATAAATATTCAAGCTGCTCATCTGACTCTCCCACCCATTACATTCTGGAGACCTCCAGAAAACAGCGGGAAGCAATAAAACCTGCAGCCTGAAGAGCCCAGAGCAGCCTGAAGAAATCGCAAGCTCCATTACTGATTGCAGGAGAGCCACAAGAACTAAATTTGCCTAACTTAACGACTTGCCGACTGTCAACCATAGGTTGACGGTGACAAAGTGGCTCGATATCTCAAACCGCCATCATATGACGGCAGCTGCGAGATCGTGCACTGTGAGCGCGCGCTGCCGGAGGCACGCCCGCACGCTCACTGTGTTCGGGGGTGGCCAGGGAGTGGGTGCGGCGGACTCGATCTCCGCCGGCTACCCGCGATGCCCTCCCCCCCGCAGTGAAAGAACGGAGGTCCGTGTAAGTAAACACGGACCTCCGTTCTATGAGAGGGGGAAGGGCTGTGATCACAGCCTTCCTCTACATGGAAGCTGTGATCACTTCCCTTCCCCTGCTAGGGCAGCCCACACACAGTTAGAACATGCCCAGGGAACACAGTTAACCCTTAGAGCGCCCCCTCCAGGTTAACCCCTTCACTGCCAATGGCATTTACACAGTAATCAGTGCATTTTTAAAGCACTGATTGCTGTATAAATGCCAAGGGTCCCAAAAAAGTGTCAAAATGGTCCGACATGTCTGCCCCAATATCGCAGTACCGCTAAAAATCACAGATCGCCGCCATTACTAGTAAAAAATTTAAAAAATTAAAAAAATCCCAGAAATGAATTCTCATCATCCGTAAACACTGCCACTTTTGCGCAAACCAATCAATAAACGCCAATTGCGATTTTTTTTTATCACAAATATGAGGAAGAATATAAATCGTCCTAAAGTGTGAAATCTTGGTCTCGTGAAAAACGCTAAGCCGTGACGTAGCGAAATTGACTGTTAACGCGCCAGCACGCTGCAACATGGGTTTGTTTTAAACGCAGGAAAAAAAGGGTGTTTATCTCGAAAGAAAACCACCATAAACTAGTAGCGACACAGTAAAGATTAGCGGCGATATTTGTTTTCTTCTCGTTGTTAAAACGATTTTTTGGGTTTAAAGAATGAAAAACGATTTTATGTTTAGGTTTTTTTTAGGTTTTTTTGTAAAAAAAGTAGCCAAAACGGGCTAAATATAAGAAGGAGTATAAACACTATTTTTTTTTAGCGTTAACCGC
>BLSH010438737.1:323819-345633 GCA_018402905.1 Glandirana rugosa | reverse complement strand
GTAGGGTAGAGATTGGTGCCAGTAGGGCAGAGGATGGTGTCAGTAGAGCAGTGGATGGTGACAGTAGGGCAGAGATTGGTGTCAGTAGGGTAGTGGATGGTGTCAGTAGTTTTTTTTTATTATTATTATTATATTTTGTTTTTTTGTTTTTTTTACAATTTTATTTTGTATTTTTTACAATTTTATTTTTGTAATTATTTTATGCATTTTTTTTTTTATGTTATTTTATTTTTTTTACATGTTTGTTAGGAGCCCCATTGGGGGGCTTTGGTTAAAGCAATCTAAACAGACCCCTGATGTCTCATTTTTGCGACTGAGGACAGAGATTCCCCAGTCCCTTTCTCTGTAGTCTCAGCTGCTACAAGGGAAGGAAGCAGCAGTCAGCGGGGGGAATCTGCATCGCACATGGTAGTTAGGGTGTGCCCAGGCACACCTGGCATACCCCATGCCCACGCCTATGGCTGAACTCCAGCCTTCCCTTCAGTCTTGCATAGTTTACAGGCTTCTCTTCTGTACTGAAGACAATTACTTTGACTTCACTACACACTGTAAGCCCTCCTCACTTTCTTGATAGAAGATCTCAAGCATCATTTAGCTCCTGCTTCCCCAGACTGACTGTCCCTGGCCCACCCTTTTCATTCATTGAATTATAGTTTCATAAATCTTGGAGGCTCAGCATCACAAGTCAGTGTTACCTAGGGTGGTCTTCATGCAAGTTCTCCAGACTGACATCCACCCATCGGGCCATTTTGATATTTACATATCTCTTCCCAAGATCCATCCCACTGCTTATATCATGGTAGAGGGTCTTTGAGAAGATGTTCTCCAAGAGGACGTGTCCCAAGAAGTTTTGGGGAGGGAGGGGAGGGGGTACAACTTCCGGTTGAATAGCCAAAGCAATTCCAGTGGAGGTGGGAGCAGGTACCTGCCAAAACTAGGTACCCCCCTCCCCCCCAAAAAAAAATTAAATTTCCAAGAAGGGAGAAAGTTTCCTTAGAGTGGATCTTGCCGCTTAGGGTGAAGTTCTGCTTCAAGTTCAGCTTTATTATATACATGTATTATTGACGTCCCAAGGTACATTTTCAGATCTGTTATTTCTTTCCCTGATTGTCCTTACATGCCTGCAGATAAATTTCACACCATGAAGCACATACATCCTTCCTGTTACCTCAGACTATTATTCCCCTAATCGGATCCCTTATCTGATGGAGACAGGGAATGTTTGCCTCCCCATACAGCCACACAATGATTCTGTATAATATTTACTAACACGTATTCATATTGGAGCACCTGGATTATATTTAGGGCGGTTTGAAGGTGATTGGGTCAGCCTTTCTTGACTTTTTTTTACCACAGTGCGAATCTTAAAATACTTTTTTTTGGTATCGGGGAACCCCAACTAAAATATATTATATCTATAGCCCATAGTACATTAACTTGACACGTTCTTTGTACATATAGCAATAAATGCAAGGCTAAAAAATTTGGTATGCCTAGTGTATCTGACACCTAACATGGCTCATTTTTAACGCACCCCTGCTATATACAACACATGTATTTTCAGTAAAAATCATGAGATTAAAATGAACCAAATAATCATAATGTCTGTCACTTAGGTGGCCAATGGAGAAATGCCTTCTTACTTTTGTGGCCAGTGCAGTACTTTCTATTGGGGGTCAGTGTAATGACCCCATACATTGGTGGTCAGTATAGTGTCCTTTTACATTGGTGGTCAGTGTAGTGTCCCTTTAAATTGGTGGTTAGTGTAGTGCCCTCTTACATTGCTGGTCAGTGTAGTGTTCCCCTACTTTTGTGGTTAGGTTTGTGTCCCCTTAGCTTTGTGGTCAGCGTAGAGTTCTCTTACATTGATGGTCAGTGTAGTGTCCAATTAGGTGGGTGGTAAGTGCAGTGCCCTCTTACATTACAGGTCAGTGTAGTGTCCCTTACATTTGTGGTCAGTGTAGAGTTCCCTTATTGTAATGCCCCATTAGATTGGTCAGTGTAATACACCTTTGCATTGGAATTCAGTATAGTGCTCCATTATATTGGAGGTCAGTGTAGTGCTCTTTTACATTGGTGATCATTGTAGTGCCCCCTTCCATTGGTGGTCAGTGTAGTGCCCCCTTCCATTGGTGGTCAGTGTAGTTCTGTCTTACATTGGTGCTCAGTGTAGTTCCTACTTACAATGGTGGTTAGTATTGCTCCACCCTTACATTGGTGGTCAGTGTAGTTCCCACTTACAATGGTGGTCAGTATTGCTCCACCCTTACATTGGTGGTCAGTGTAGTTCTCTCTTACATTGGTGCTCAGTGTAGTTTCCACTTGCAATGGTGGTCAGTATTGTTCCACCCTTACATTGGTTGTCTTTGTAGTTATATCTTACATTGGTTGTCACTGTAGTTATGTCTTACATTGGTTGTCAATGTAAGGCCCTGGAACACTGGTGGTCAGGGTAGTTTCTGCTTACATTGGTGGTAAGTGTAGTTTCTCCTTATATTGGTGGTCAGTGTAGTTCCCCCTTACATTGGTGGTCAGTGTAGTTCCCCCTTACTTTGGTGGTCAATGTAGTTCCCCCTTACTTTGGTGGTTATTGTAGTTCCTCTTTACATTAGTGGTAAGGGTAGTGTCCCTTACACTAGTGGTTAGTTTAGTTCTCTCTTACAATAGTTGACCAGTGAAGTGCCTTGTTTTATTGCTAGTCAGTGCACATGTGCCCCCTTACATTTATGATTGGTGGACATGTGCTTCTTATATTGGATGTCAATGGGAAGAATGCTCTATTACTTTCTTGATCGGTGGAAAGAATGCCCCAAAACAGGCTGCTGCTGACGAGATCACAGGTGTCAGTGGCTACCTATCTGAGAGATGAGAGCTCTTATGCCACCAACTCTAACAGTGCTGGCCCTCTCAGATGGGAGATCAGTCTACCACTGGTCACAGAAATTATAGCCACCCCTGGAGAAATCCTGGTTGAGAAACGTTGGTCTGGATTATTGTTACATTATAATAGTAAAATCTCTTTGGATGCATCCATATTTAAAATGTATCCAGTGTCCCCAGATTCCGCTAGAATCTTTTTAAAGGGCCAAAACATTTTTCCACTGCCAATTTCTGTCTGGTCTACATATTGCTTCATATGTGTGCAGAGAGGTTAAATAAACAGCAATGATCTTTTTCCAAAATATATTGTTATCTGGTCGTCCTCTATCTTAAATATGGTGCATTGTTATTATATTGGCAACTATGAGATGCATCATTGCTCAGACTTCCTCAGTCTACTCACCTTCTGAATCTGGTGTTTGCCAGGGTGTTTAAGTGTTGTAATTGCTCAGTTTCTTTATATAATACTGTACTAGGTGGCACTTTACAGCAATCTCTGGAGCAATCACATAGCATACTGCCCCAGTTATGCTCACACTCAACCTTTTCAACACTGTGGAACCCTTGAAATAATTCTCCGGTCTCGGGGAACCCCTGCATAAAATTAAAAATCTACAACTCATGACACATTAGTGTGATGGTCAATGGGAAGAATGCTCCTTACACTTGTGGTCATTGGGAAGAATTACCCCCTTACAGATAGCTAAACAGATCAATGATGTCATTGGGAATTTATCTGAGAGGTAGAAGTTGACCATTGCTCAAGGAACCCCTAGCAACCTCTGGAGGAACCCTAGGATTCCACGGAATCCTGGTTGAGAAACCCTGTTTTAATGTCACCACATAGATCATACCCCTGGTGGAAGCTAAACTCATGACTTTGAAGGCATCAGGCAACTCTGGTCATCATTGAATACACTTTGATGTAGGAAGCCCAGTACTAATTGCTAATTTGCCAGTGCTAATTTCCAAACAGTAGAGCAAATAATTGAGTCAATCATCTTCTAATTTCCATTTTGCGTAACAAAGCATGAATTTTGATTAGTTGCTATGAGCAAACCACAGCATCTTTTATGCCCAGTTTGTAAGCCAGATAGGTTCAGTGTTTTTTTATCCCAACTCCAGCCCAAACTTTGTCAGGGTTAGGGTCACTGTCACTTTGGTATTGCCATTTGTGTCCTTGTCCCTGTGGAGATCTTCTCTAGGAAATCTTTCCAATCAGGACGTAGACAAAAAAAAAAATTTTTTAGCAAACTGGGGAAGAGTTTTTATTACTGTCCCTTTATTTCTTTCTTTCCAACTGGCAACTACACCCCCATTTCTTGTACAGGCCTCATAGTAACAGGAAATGAGGGGAAAAAATCTGCAGTCACAGACAGAATTACAACCCGACATTAATTTTACCTAGCCAAAGTTAAAAAATAAACAAAAATGGGTGTGCTTAGTCCTAGTATTTAGACCAAGAAATCAGTAATCCATTTTCTAAAATCTCAAATTTTAGATTTCAATTGTCTTGGGGGCACTAAAAATAGGAGAGTCACAAAGAATAAATATATTTTTAGTGATATCGAAAACCTTATTATTGGGGATCCCCCATCTAGGGTGCTGAGCCCTAAGTCATAGTATACGTCTTGAACCTTAAACTGCCCTAGAACAGGTGAGAGGAGCAGTAAAGGTGGATTCCCAGGTGTCATTGCGTCACCTATGTACTCATCCATTCTTGAAGGATTCTTCTACGCGATGACATGTTTTATCACGGTGATGGAGTGGATATGGCTCCTGTTTAAAGAAGAAAAAACAAGTAAAGTCAATAAAAAGATATAATGCATACTCAGCACCCATGTGTTCAGTCTTGGCCATATTGCTAGATTCCACATACCCAATCACCAACATGTAAAACGTATATTTATGGCGAACTATGGCTTTTAACCTTATAACCTCCAGAAGGTTTTACCCCCTTCATGTCCAGGGCGTTATTTGCTATTCAGTACTGTGCTACTTTAACTGGCAATTGCTCGGCCATGCAATACTGTACGCAAATTACATTTTTACCATTTTTTTCACACAAATGGAGCTTTCCTTTAGTGGTATTTGATCACCATTAGATTTTTTTTTTTATTATATAAACTAAAAAAGACTGAAAATAAACTTAAATTTACTAAAACATATCCAATAAAATATGTATATTAATTGGTTTGTGTGAATGTTATAGGGCTCAATGCACATTATAAGCAAAATAAAAAAAATTGCTCATAATGCTCATAATTAGCATTTTTGTGCCGGCTTTTAGCAGTTAGCAGCGGTTAGGAGCGTTCAGCATTATTTTTTCTGCCTGCAAATCGCTCCCAAAAAATGCAAACAAAATGTTCAAAAGCAGCTACTAGAAGCATTTTTTTTGTTTCATTGTAGAAGCATTTTTTTTAAGCTAGTGTGCATAAAGTCTACAAACTATGGTATATATATCTGAAAATCCTGATGTACTGAAGGCCTATCTCATTTCTTGAGGCCCTAAAATGGCGGGACAGTACAAATACCCCCCAAATTACCCTTTTTTTTTTTTTAAAGAAGACAGTACAAGGTATTTAGTAAGAGGCATGACAAGTTTTATGAAGTACAATTATCATTTTATATTGTAAATTATAATTTATGATTTACACAATTTTCAGATGCTATGTTGTATGTTTTTATATGTTTTATGTGGATTTATGCATTGTTCTTTTTACACCTGTACTTATAATAGACATGATTTTTAAGATACAATGTAGTTCAGTTGGTTCTATTAGTGCATTTAAAGTCCCATAACCTGACTTTTTTCTTCTTTTGACTTCCAGGATGGCACCGTATGCACATGTCTTTTTCTTTGTAGTTTGGCGTCATAATGAACTATTACACATGCGAGTTTCCGGTGTATGCTGATCTGGAGTTCATTTTATTCCAAAGCGCAACAGTTTTTTTATTACATGTAGGTCAAGTGTGTACGGTCATTCTATTTATACGTAGCACACTGACGTGCATGGTAATGGTAATGATCGTTATCGCAAGTTACCTAAGCACAAAGCTAAATTTATAGGAATTTTTGCTTTTAATTGATACAATGTGGCTGTGCGTGGCCAATGTCATTTGTTTCCGCATTGTAAAAAAATATAAAGCTTTTTTCAACAAAAACAGGTCATTCTTGTTCCTCGCCTAGAGGAGAAATGCATTGCCTGTATATAATAGCAGAACTCCAGTAGTGTCTGGTGCTAATTGTGTGTATAAGCCTTTGTTCTGCTGCGTACAATAGGCGGATTGTTGTGTATACTATTATATGATGTCCTTGTTAATAGGTGTATCATACAGGTGTGCGGACACAGATCCCTTCACTTATCAGCAATGTTTTTATCTTCAATAATAAAACATTCTACTTGTCAGGTGCTGTTTGTTCGCATCATTTCCTCAATCCCATTGGATAATTTGATAGGTAAATTCTGCATTGGGGATTACAATGGAAGGATAACAGTTTTCATGTTTGGGCTGTTTTTTTACCTCTAGAAAAATAAAAGGGATTTCATCTTCCTCTGTAACTGCTGTGATCATCACTTTTATTTATTAACCACTTCAGCCCCCGGAAGGATTTCCCAGGTTGGGACCAGAGCACTTTTTGCGATTCAGCACTGCGTCGCTTTAACTGACAATTGCGCGGTCGTGCGACGTTGTACCCAAACAAAATTTGCGTCCTTTTTTTCCCACAAATAGAGCTTTCTTTTGGTGGTATTTGATCACCTCTGCGTCATTTCTGATCACCGCTACAAACAAAAAAAGAGCGACAATTTTGCAAAAAAAAAACTATTTTTCTTACAAATCCAAAAAAAATTAAAAATTGAAAAAAACATTTTTTTCATCAGTTTTGGCCGATTTATATTCTTCCTCATATTTTTGGTAAAAAAAAATCACCATCGGCGTTTATTGATTGGTTTGCACAAAAGTTGCTGCATTTACAAATGATGATAATTCATTTCTGGGGCTTTTATTTTTTTTATTTTTTACTAGTAATGGCCGCGATCTGCGCTTTTTAGCGGTACTGTGATATTGCGGCGGACATGACACTTTTTGGGATCATTGGCATTTATACAGCGATCACTGTCATGAAAATGCACTGATTACTGTGTAAATGCCATTGGCAGTGAAGGGGTTAACCTGGAGGGGGTGCTCTAAGGGTTAACTGTGTTCGCTCAGTGTGTTCTAACTGTATGGGGGCTAGACTGGCAGGGGGAGGAGAGTGATCACGGCTTCCATATGCAGGAAGCCTGTGATCACAGCCCTTCCCCTTCTGACAGAACGGAGATCCGTGTTAATATACACGGACCTCCATTCTCTCACTGCGGGGGGCCATCGCGGGTAGCCGGCGGAGATTGAGTCCGCCCTACCCGCTCCCTGGCCCCCCAGAACACAAAGAGGGCGCGAGCGCGCCTCCGGCGGCACGCGCATGCTCACGATAATAGTTATCGCAGCCGCTGTCAGGTGACGGCGGTTTGCAGTAACGAGCCACTTTGCCGCCGTCATGCTGCGGCGGGCGGTCGACAAGTGGTTAAAGTAGATGGAACCCTGAACTGCATTGACATATAGGGGAGATTTACTAAACTGGTGCACACAGAATCTGGTGCAGCTGTGCATAGTAACCAATCAGCTTCCAGGTTTTATTGTCAAAACCTAACCGCTTAAAGTGTTTGTAACCCCCCCAAAAAAATGGATCCTGTTCCCTTAAAGCATGTTATACAGCACAGTGCTTGTGCTGTGTAATTTGGCCCCTTGTTTAACCTAAAATACCTGGTTGATCTTGCCAGGTTCTACCCTCCCCCTGTAAGTGACCACTGTTTATCATGGCTGCTGAGTCCTGACACTGTGGTCAGTTTACATGCCTCCATCATCCGCAGCTCTCCTGTCCTCCTCTCTCCCTCCCCTCTCTGCCTGTTAGCTAGTCTGTGCCACTATGCTCCCTGCCCCTTCCCTTCCTGCTGCTATCATATCTGTATCATAAACCTCCCGTCCCCTCTGTTAGATAACGTGACTCCTTGGCTCTCTCTCCTCCTCTCCTCCCCGGCAGACATCAGTGGGGGATTCTTGGCCCCTCCCGTTATAGCTCTCAGCCGGGGAGGAGAGGAGGAGAGAGAGCCGAGGAGTCATGTGAGCGCTGGGAGACGCTGTAATATAAGGCATAATCTGCTTTTTTTATTTTTCAGCACAGACACTTGGACAGATATCATTATCTAACAGAGGGGATGGGAGGTTTATGATACAGTGGCTTCACGACAGGGTGGCACCTTTGTGCCAGATCACGTACAGTATCTAACAAAAGTGAGTGCACCCCTGACATTTTTGTAAATTTTTTTTATATCTTTTTATGTGACAACACTGAAGAAATGACACTTTGCTACAATGTAAAGTAACAAGTGTACAGTTTGTATGTAGCAATGTGTCCCCTCAGGGGTGGCTGGTAGTTGTGGTTCACCTTCTGGCTGCCCTCAATCCCACCATATCTCACACATACTGGAGAGCGGTTTCTAAATTTGAACGTGACGGAGGACGAGGACCAAACTGCGAGTTGAAAGTATGATGGATCTGTAAGTACTTAAAGTGCTGGTTTGAAAGCCCAAATCGTTCTTTAAAGGAGTCAAAGGACGGGAAGTGGCCAGCCAACAACAGATGGTCTAGCCGCTTGACCCCCCTCGCTGCCCAGAAACTTGGGTCTGGGACTGATAAGAATTCCCGGGAGTTGTGGATTGAGCCAAAGGGGAACCTCCGGAGACCACGTATGGGGGGTCGGAGTGTTTCTTACATACTAGAAGCTGCCAAGCCCTTATCACTGCCCTCATAGCTACTGTGAGAGTGAATTGGGAATTAACTCCCCTATACAGACTGTTTCTCAGAGCCTCGTAGGACCCTATAAGCGCCGCCTCCAAAACCACCGCCGCGTTGGAGTCATCCGAAATTGCCCAGTTGTGGGCATGGTTAAGCAGAGCCGTGAAAAAATAGGATTGGAGATCAGGACACGCCAGGCCCCCCTCCAACCAAGGACGTTTAAGAATGGTTTTGCTTATTCTGGGAGGTTTGGCCCTCCACAAAAAGGGAAAAATAATTGCGTCAAATTGGCGAAAAAAGGACTTAGGGATCCATATTGGGGCATGTCTCAGGGCGTACAGAAAAACTGGGAGAACCTTCATCTTAATTAAATTGATTCTCCCTATAAGAGAGAGAGGAAGATTTCCCAGGCCCTGAGTCGCTGTTTAAGTTGTGTGAGCAAGGGGAGAAGATTTAAGGAAATAAAGTCTGAGATTCTGGGAGAGACTGTAATTCCTAGATAACGAATGGAGGATGCCCTTTGAAGGGGAACCGAGAACGCCGTCTGTCCCAGAGCCTGCTGAACTATGGGCATGATTTGAGACTTGCTCCAATTCACTTTCAACCCTGACTGTGCCGAGAAATTAGAGATAATCTCCAGCGCTGCCGCCAGCGAGGGCCCGGGGTCGCTGAGAAACAAAAGGAGGTCGTCTGCATATAAAGCCAATTTTTCAGTAATGGAGCCCACCTTAATGCCCGCCACCGAACGCCGCAGGGCCACGGCTAAAGGTTCCATGGCCAGGGCAAACAGGAACGGGGACAGAGGGTATCCCTGCCTGGTGACCGCCTATTTTAATCTGCGCAGTTGGGGACTTATATAGTATATTTATCCAATT
This sequence comes from Glandirana rugosa, assembly GCA_018402905.1. Taxonomy (NCBI): domain Eukaryota; kingdom Metazoa; phylum Chordata; class Amphibia; order Anura; family Ranidae; genus Glandirana; species Glandirana rugosa. The sequence goes on along the minus strand of BLSH010438737.1, from coordinate 336,040 downwards.
ACAAAAGGAGGGGCCAAAAGGCTTTCAAGGCTGCTTGTCACCATATCAAACGCCTTCTCTATATCAAAGGCGACCAACACACGTGACTGGGAGGGGGAGCTGTAGGTGTGTGAAATAATTTCCTCGGTTTAGTGAGTTTGCCTGTGTTATCCAGCCACAGCATGCAGGGGAGGTGGTTGACTGGCTTACTAAACCTTCCTCATCCTTCTCATCCTCTGTCATGCAAGCAGAGACAAGTGTGCAGTCCCCTGCAGTTGCCAGAGTGGATAAACCTGCCTCCTTGTCCACATCTATTCCTGCCATAGCCCCAACATCAGCCATGGAGGAGTCAGCTGAGTTATTTGACCACAGCGCCAGCCACTTGCACCTTGTTGATGCCCAGCCATTACTTTTCAGATGTTGGTTCTGAGGTTGAGGATGACAGGAACATAGCCTAGAGAGAGGGGAGAACACTGGTAGACAAATTGACATTCATATTCCCCCAGCCGCAGCGTATTGCCAAGCTGTCTCCAGTGGTAATGATGATGATGGGGATGGAGGAGATGGAGATGATGATGATGATGAGGTCACTGATGCAACTTGGGTGCCAGATAGAGCAGAGGAGGAAACTGAAGGTGAGGCGACATAACCCCAAGGAGGCCGACATCAAGAAAGAATAGAGAGCAGTCGCCCTATTCCATCACATTCTGCAGCTGTTATCTCCCGGGCCCACTTCCCAAAGCTCAGCTGTCTGGGCCTTTTTCAGCACATCTGCAGAAGATTTTACAACAAGGTCAATTCTTGCTTTCATCAAGAGTACCTCTATAGCAGGGATATGCAATTAGTGGACCTCCAGCTGTTGCAAAACTACAAATCCCATCATGCCTCTGCCTCTGGGTGTCATGCTTGTGGCTGTCAGAGCCTTGCTATGCCTCATGGGACTTGTAGTTCTGCAACACCTGGAGGTCCGCTAATTGCATATCCCTGCTCTATAGGGTTACAATGGGAAGGCGCCACCAACACCCAAATACCAATTTTTCTGCACCTGTTTGACAGGTGCAATGTGCATATCATTGCAATTTTTTTTACAGAAAGGCCAATTCTTGACTTCATGGAGAGCACCTCTATAGGGTTATAGTGTGAAGGCGCCACGACACCCAAAGCCCAATTTTTCCGCACCCCTTACTTCTATCCAAAGTCAAAGTGACACCAGAATTTATCCAAAAAATCTCAGAGAAAATTGAGTACTGTCCGTGATACTTTTTTTATTTGCACTAACATACAATTTTTCAGGACAAGCTTTTGGGGTATGTCCTCTTCTTCAAGGTCCAAGCAGTACTCTTGGACCTTGAAGAAGGGGAGATCCCCCGAAAGCTTGTCCTGAAAAATTGTATGTTAGTGCAAATAAAAAAAGTATCACGGACAGCACTCAGTTTTCTCTGGCACAATTGCACTAAAACGGCTACAATCACCTCCAAAAAATCTCTAATCTTGTTCCCAGTGCACTACATTGTGGCCTCATCGTACACACTGGCTCCCCAGCTGTTGCTGAGCAAAATAAAGGCAGCCTGCAGGGAAAATGTCATTTTTTTGGGCTTTATAAATGCAATAATTGCTGCAGCAGATTTTAGACAAGGTACAGATCTGCCACTTTACATGTAGACTAAGGGGACCCCCAGGCACTATATTGCAAGGAACTTTTCATTTTTATGCTTTCACTATAAAAATAAAAAAATCATCCCTCCTTTAAAAATTATGTTTTTCACAAACTGTCCCCCAGGGCAGGACCCGGACCCTTATAACCATTGTCCAATTACTTGCATATAAGCCTTTAAAATGGGCACTTTTAATTTTTGAAGTTCGGGTCCTATTGACTTTAATGGGGTTTGTTATTCGGGTCTGAACTTTCGTAGTGTTCGAATGTTCTGGTGTGAACCAAACAGGGGTCCGTTAAGCCCATCCCTAATGAATAGAGGTAAATCTTCTGGAGGGCAAGTGGTTAATTGAACAAGGTGAAGTTAGAAGCTGATTGGCTACCATGCACAGCTGCACCAGGTTTCGTGTGCTCCAGTTTTAGTAAATCTCCCCCATAATGTGCTGAAATTCAACTGCCATATTTTAGCTGTTTCTTTATCACTTTTTTACATCTCGGTGCTGCAGCCTCTTTGCAACCAATTCCTGTTGATATCATTATTATTATTAGTGTTATTACTATTTTTATAATACAAGATTTATATAGTGTGAGCAGTTTGTGGGCAGGGCTTACTCACCCAGCACTTGTAGCACTCAGCAATGCTTGGAACCAGGCAGGGCCATGGTCATATGGAAGTCAAACATTATGGTGCTACCCCGGCTTAGAAATAAGCCCTACCCTGTGTGCAGTAGTTAAATGTACAAAGTTCCTCTATGAAGTATTCTGTTCCGTGTTACTACACACATGGGCATCCGCAGAATTTTTTTCAGGGGGGGGGGCATCATTTTAAGGTCACCCATGCTCCGCCCCTTTCGACAATGTCATGAATGGGAGGGGCTTAGCCGCAACTCACAATTATTTATTTTAAAGGGGGAAACGGCAGACTTTATTCCAGGCATGTGCTATGTACAGGGTGCAGATTCCAGGTGTGTGCTTTGTACAGGGTGCAGATTCCAGGCATGGGCTTTGTACAGGGTGCAGATTCCAGGAGTGTGCTTTGTACAGGGTGCAGATTCCAGGCATGTGCTTTGTACAGGGTGCAGATTCCAGGAGTGTCCTATGTACAGTGTGCAGATTCCAGGTGTGTGCTATGTACAGGGTGCAGATTCCCGGTGTGTTCTATGTACAGGGTGCAGATTCCAGGCGTGTGCTATGTACAGGGTGCAGATTCCAGGCATGTGCTATGTACAGGGTGCAGATTCCAGGCATGTGCTATGTACAGGGTTCAGATTCCAGGCATGTGCTATGCCAGTATACATATCCAATCCCCAGCATAGAGCTCTCTTCCCCCCACAGAAAAGAATTGTCTATAACTCACATTGGCAGGTCAGGCTCCTGGCACAGGCGCAGGTTCTGCAGGTCAGTACTGTCTTAACACCGGATGATGGAAAGCCCTGCCGGCTGTCGTCCACAGTGTAGTCTTCCTTCCTGTGCCGGGAGCTGGTACATGGAGTGTTCCAACACCTGCTCACAATATGCGCAGACATCTTGCGATCCCTGATTCCAGGGGGGGGGGCACTTGCCCCCCCTTGCCCCTACCTGCGGACGCCCATGACTACAGACCTCCTTTTATAAGGGACACTGCAGAGCCTGTGCCTTCTTCACCAGTCCAGCGTACCTCTGCCCCCTCCTGGTAACAGAATGGTTTCCTGCCATGCACCTAGCTCGGACCTCATGTGTTCTCTCACTTAGGCCTCATGCACGCAGGGCGTTTTTTGACTGTTTTTCAGCAGCTGTTTTCAGCTGCAGACGGTTTTCCCTACAGTCAATAAACCCTCCATCATGTTGTCCTATGTGTTCATGCACACACAGGCTGTTATCAGCTGTTTTTAGCAGTGACGTTTTTGAGCTGTAAAAAAACCCCAAGACCTGAGGGTTCTGAGAGGTGTTTTTCATCTGTAAAAACGCTCAAAAATTCCCAAAAACGCTCAAAAACGTTGCTCCCCAATGTTTTTGGATGTTTTAGATCAATTGGAAAAAAAAACGCTGGCCCTTTAAAAACTGTGAAAAACCTCAAAAAAATGGTGGTAATATAAGGCTGGTAAAAGCTGAAAAAAAATCACTGATAAGCTACTGATGTTTTTTGGACATTTTTTTAAAGTCCTGTGTGCATGAAGCCTTGCGGAGTTCCGCCACCTGCCGCCGCTCCTGTAAAAATTAAAAGTCAACCACTACACATAGAGTAGCTGCTGGCTTTTAACTTTAAGACACTTACCTGTCCTGGAGTACAGCGATGTCGGCACCGCCCAACGAGTGCGGCTGCCGCCATTGAGACTAAGGGAACCCAGACGTGCAGCTGTTCAGCTTCATGGCCAGGCCCCTACTGCGCATGCGCAGGCCGCCACTGCACTTTCTCATTGACGGCGAAGGAGGAGGGAGCCCCGCTGCTGACGGCCACGGTCCTGGGCTCCCGGATGTGTGGAAAAGGACACCTGTCTAAAGACAGGTGTCCTCTTCCCCCTCCCCCCCCCCCCGAAAGGTGGCAAATGTGACACCTGAGGGGGGGAGGAATCCGACCAGCGGAAGTTCCACTTTTGGGTGGAACTCCGCTTTAAAGTGATATTAAACCTTCCTAACAAACATATCATTCTTACCTGCTCTGTGTAATGGTTTTGCACAGAGCAGCCCAGATCCTCCTCTTCTGGGGTCCCCCGCCAGCACTTTCGGCCCTTCCTTTTTGGCGAGTGCCCCCAGGGAGAGCCACTTTCCCTGGGGGCACCAATGCACGCTCACTCCCGAGCCACCTAGTCTGCATCTATTGACACAGAGTGGGGACTGGACCCCGCCCTCCCCCATTTGATTGGCCGCTATCAATCTGCCTAGTGAGGAGGGAGACATCAGCAAGAGCCGGTGCTCTCGTGCACATCACTGGATCGGATCGGGCTCAGGTAATAATAAGGGGGACTGTGGGGAGATTCTGCAGCAAAGAAGGTTTTTACCTTAATACAAGAAGGCTTGAGGCTTTACAACCACTTTAACTCCTTCACTCTCCCATACCATGCGGCTAGGTATATGAGGTCTCCGTACCACAGATTCAGTCCCAATTGCTTTTGGGGAACCAACCACTTGAGAGGGAGCCAGATCACTGACCCCCTGGTCCATTGGACCCAGGGGCAACAAATTGAACCACAGTTGCCTCTCCTTCTCTTCTATTTACCCAGCAAATTGATGACCAAGATTTTTTTTCCAGCAGTTTTGTGTGTCATGATGACAACTGCCCCCAGCCGCTCTGCCTGTCCCTATACTACCCTAGCCCATCCCTATACTGCCCTAGCCTGTCCATATACTACCCTAGCCTGTCCATATACTACCCTAGCCTGTCTATATACTACCCTAGCCTGTCCATATACTACCCTAGCCTGTCCATATACTACCCTAGCCTGTATCTATACTACCCTAGCCTGTCTATATACTACCCTAGCCTGTCCATATACTACCATAGCCTGTCCCTATACTACCCTAGCCTGCCCCTATATTACCCTAGCCTGCCCCTATATTACCCTAGCCTGTCCCTATACCACTCTAGCCTGTTTCTATACTACCCTAGCCTGCCCTTATACTACCCTATCTATATACTACCCTAGCCTGCCCCTATACTACCTAGCTTGTCTATATACTACCCTAGCCTGTCCCTATACTAACCTAGCCTGTCCCTATACTACCCTAGCCTGTCCATATACTACCCTAGCCTGCCCTTGGATGGTATGTGATAATATTACAAGGTGCTGTTGCATGTAAATCTGACTTCCTGATAAATTTAATTTTAATTTTACTTATCATGATATAGAATAATAGATAGGGGGGCCCTGTGGTGGGCATGATTTTTTTTTGGGGGGTGGGGCAGCATTTCATTCTTGGACCCAGGCAGCACAATGTCTTGGGCCAGCCCTGACCGACCCCCTCGCTACTGGAGGACCTGTCACCTTCGCCAAGTACCATGCTTCATGACCGGCTGCTATGCACTTACCACCTGTAATTTACAAATGCAATTTATAATTGGGATTTTGGAAAGGTTTCACACTGGGAACACTGTTTGAAACATAAAAAGTACATTTTATATACAGCTAAATAGATCAGACCAAAATGAGGGCCAAATGAGGAGGAAAGAAGGACAGAGGGGCTTTAATCCAAATCTGGGACAGTCCCTCAAAATCTGGGACAGTCCCTCAAAATCAGGGACAGTTCCTCAAAATCAGGGACAGTTCCTCAAAATCAGGGACAGTTGGGAGCTATGCCTGTGTGCTTCACAGGCCCCATTCTTCGATACGCCCCATGTTACTATGCACCCCTTGAATAGCATCAGACCAGGCTTAGAACATTTCAAAGGACTTTACTGAACTCTCTCTTTTGTGGCAATATCCATACAGACATGACAATTCCAACCCTATTGGTCTAAGCTCAGACCACCCAGGTGTACCTTAATAAGGTGCAGGTCCACCACTGATGTCCTCCACATCTGGTAGACTCCTCCGATGTTCCTGTGCTCCGTGGGACTACATGGGGCAGCAGCCCCTTCTGAGTTTCCAATGGGCATTACATCTTTAGGCTTGGCCTCTCTCTTCTTCCAATGCAGGCAGAACCCCCTGAGCGGAGCATTCCCCCTATTTATTTACAGCATTGGGAGAAGGGCAGAGCCCAGAAAAGCCTGGGAAACTGCAGATTTGAGGTTTAACCCTTTCCCTACCTGGGCAGGCTTCTTAACCTTGCTAAAACAGAACCTTCTCTGTAGGCACCTGCCTACATGTTTGCACAGCTCTTACAATGCAAGACAACGTGAGCTTCCCATCTAAAAATGCATTTACTTCAACATAAGCTGCTCATCGTTGTTCTGGAATAACTTCTGGTGGTGACATTGCTGGACTATGTCTGTGTGATGTGTTTCAGCAATGGTGACCACACAGGAGAGCAATTAAGAGGTGTTGTCACTCTATAACAGGCAGTGCCTGTACGAGGACTTTCATGGCAGGATCACCAAGAATTATTTATTATTGCAGGATCACCAAGAATTATTTATTATGTCAGGATCACCAGGAATTATTTATTATGGCAGGATCACCAAGAATTATTTATTATGGCAGGATCACCAAGAATGATTTATTATGGCAGGATCACCAGGAATTATTTATTATGGCAGGATCACCAAGAATTATTTATTATGGCAGGATCACCAGGAATTATTTATTATTGCAGGATCACCAAGAATTATTTATTATTGCAGGATCACCAAGAATTATTTATTATGTCAGGATCACCAGGAATTATTTATTATGGCAGGATCACCAAGAATTATTTATTATGGCAGGATCACCAAGAATTATTTATTATGGCAGGATCACCAAGAATTATTTATTATGGCAGGATCACCAGGAATTATTTATTATGGCAGTTTCACTAGGAATTATTTCTTATGGCAGGATCACCAATAATTGTTTATTATGGCAGGATCACCAATAATTGTTTATTATGGCAGGATCACCAAGAATTATTTATTATGGCAGGATCACCAGGAATTTTTTTATTATGGCAGGATCACCAGGAATTATTTATTATGGCAGGATCACCAGGAATGATTTATTATGGCAGGATCACCAGGAATTATTTATTATGTCAGGATCACCAAGAATTATTTATTATGGCAGGATCGCCAATAATTGTTTATTATGGCAAGATCACAAATAATTATTTGTTATGGCAGGATCACCAAGAATTATTTATTATGACAGGATCACCAGGAATGATTTATTATGGCAGGATCACCAGGAATTATTTCTTATGGCAGGATCACCAATAATTGTTTATTATGGCAGGATCACCTGGAATTATTTATTATGGCAGGATCGCCAGGAATTATTTATTATGGCAGGATCACCAGGAATTATTTATTATGGCAGGATCACCAGGAATGATTTATTATGGCAGGATTGCCAATAATTGTTATTATGGCAAGATCACAAATAATTATTTGTTATGACAGGATCACCAGGAATGATTTATTATGGCAGGATCACCAGGAATGATTTATTATGGCAGGATCAAAAGGAATTATTTATTATGGCAGGATCACCAAGAATTATTTATTATGGCAGGATCACCAGGAATTATTTGTTATGGCAGGATCACCAGGAATTATTTGTTATGGCAGGATCACCAAGAATTATTTATTATGGCAGGGTCACCAAGAATTATTTATTATGGCAGGATCGCCAATAATTATTTATTATGGCAGGATCACCAGGAATGATTTATTATGGCAGGATCACCTAGAATGATTTATTATGGCAGGATCGCCAATAATTGTTTATTATGGCAAGATCACAAATAATTATTTGTGATGGCAGGATCACCAAGAATTATTTGTTATGGCAGGGTCATCAGGAATGATTTATTATGGCAGGATCACCAGGAATGATTTATTATGGCAGGATCGCCAATAATTGTTTATTATGGCAAGATCACAAATAATTATTTGTTATGGCAGGATCACCAAGAATTATTTATTATGGCAGGATCACCAGGAATTATTTATTATGGCAGGATCACCAAGAATTATTTATTATGGCAGGATCGCCAGGAATTATTTATTATGGCAGGGTCACCAGGAATTATTTATTATGGCAGGATCACTAGGAATTATTTATTATGGCAGGATCACCAATAATTGTTTATTATGGCAGGATCACCAGGAATTATTTATTATGGCAGGATCACCTGGAATTATTTATTATGGCAGGATCACCAGGAATTATTTATTATGGCAGGATCACCAGGAATTATTTGTTATGGCAGGATCACCAGGAATGATTTATTATGGCAGGATCACCAAGAATTATTTATTATGGCAGGATCACCAAGAATTATTTATTATGGCAGGATCACCAGGAATTATTTATTATGGCAGGATCACCAAGAATTATTTATTATGGCAGGATCGCCAGGAATTATTTATTATGGCAGGATCACCAGGAATTATTTATTATGGCAGGATCACTAGGAATTATTTCTTATGGCAGGATCACCAAGAATTATTTATTATGGCAGGATCACCTGGAATTATTTATTATGGCAGGATCACCAGGAAATATTTGTTATGGCAGGATCACCAGGAATGATTTACTATGGCAGGATCACCAAGAATTATTTATTATGGCAGGATCACCAGGAATTATTTATTATGGCAGGATCACCAGGAATGATTTATTATGGCAGGATCACCAGGAATGATTTATTATGGCAGGATCACCAAGAATTATTTATTATGACAGGATCACCAAGAATTATTTATTATGGCAGGATCACCAAGAATTATTTATTATGACAGGATCACTAGGAATTATTTATTATGACAGGATCACTAGGAATTATTTATTATGACAGGATCACCAAGAATTATTTATTATGGCAGGATCACCAAGAATTATTTGTTATGGCAGGATCACCAGGAATGATTTATTATGGCAGGATCACCAGTAATGATTTATTATGGCAGGATCACCAAGAATTATTTATTATGGCAGGGTCACCAGGAATTATTTATTATGGCAGGATCACCAGGAATGATTTATTATAGCAGGATCACCTGGGATTATTTATTATGGCAGGATCACCTGGAATTATTTATTATGGCAGGATCACCTGGGATTATTTATTATGGCAGGATCACCAGGAATTATTTATTATGGCAGGATCACCTGGAATTATTTATTATGACGGGGTCACCAGGAATTATTTATTATGGCAGGATCACCAGGAATTATTTATTATGGCAGGATCACCAGGAATTATTTATTATGGCAGGATCACCAGGAATTATTTATTATGGCAGGATCACCTGGAATTATTTATTATGGCAGGATCACCTGGAATTATTTATTATGGCAGGATCACCTGGAATTATTTATTATGGCAGGATCACCTGGAATTATTTATTATGACGGGGTCACCAGGAATTATTTATTATGGCGGGGTCACCAGGAATTATTTATTATGGCAGGATCACCTGGAATTATTTATTATGGCGGGTCACCAGGAATTATTTATTATGGCGGGGTCACCAGGAATTATTTATTATGGCGGGGTCACCAGGAATGATTTATTATGGCGGGGTCACCAGGAATTATTTATTATGGCGGGGTCACCAGGAATTATTTATTATGGCGGGGTCACCAGGAATTATTTATTATGGCAGGATCACCAGGAATTATTTAGTGAAAGCTGTAGAGATGAAGCTGAAGTTTTAGGTATGAATTCTATTGAATGGTTACATTGTTCTAGGTTGGACCAATGTACGTTTGCTTATCTCACCCATGAGCGATCCCCCGTGGAAGCTAATCATCACTGTAGTAGCTGGCGTTACTACGCCAGCGGTTATTGCAGCCATGGAAGCTGAGAATGGAGGCAGCAGTCCCCCCGGGGTGACACATTTAGTAACACACCTGAACAATGATCTGTGGTTCTGTTTACTTTCTAGGGTGAAGAGGTAGTGTTTAATGTTGAAGAAAATACAGCCATCATTTACAGAATTACTGCTTTGCTACATCAACAAACCTGAGCCAATTGTTAGCTGAGACTTTGTAAAGCAATAAAATCTTTTGCAAACCTAAAGCTGCAAAATGTAAAATGGCCTGGAGGTGGCGCTGTGCACCATGGTTTTATATTTTCCTAACAAGGTATTGTAAATCCATGATAAAGAGCAATTAATCTGCTTTTACAGCCTACTAATGAGAACATCAGCCTGTGCTGCACGCAAGGCATTCCAATCAGAACACGCAGACCTAATAGTAATGTAATAAAGATATAACACAGGTATTGATGTGCTGGTAGTGGAGGTGGATGTGACCGCAAATTCATTTCAATTTGCTTGCTAGTAAAAGAGGTCAGACAGCAGAAAATAACTTCAAGGGGCACTCCAGTAAAAAAAAAAGTTTGCAACCCTTTTCTTCTGATGGGGTCCTCCAATCTACATAATGGGGATATTCACTTTTTATTGTATATTCAGACCCAACTCTGCTGCCTCAAGCTGACATTTGAGTGTTCTCTATACACTAGCAGGGGCGTAACCATAGGGGTTGCAGGGGTTGCAATTGCAACCGGGCCCCATGCTCCAGGGGGCTCCGTGTGCCTCCCTTGTACACCTGGATAGGAGGGATGGCGGGGGTGGTATTTAGAGGAACCAATCTCCTCCCTTTTCCTCCTAATGGAGGAGATTGGTTCCTCTATATGCTGCCCCTGCCCCTCCTATCCAGTTTACTTGTCTTCTGCTGTTCCTGGGTCCCTGTGTGCTTCCCTGGTCCCCCCACAGAGCTGCTGTCTTCCCCTCCTCTCTTCTTACAGCTGCTGTAGAAGATTTGTCATGATGGAGAGATGGGAACGGGTCAGTAAATTTGTCATTTACCGGCTCCTTCCTTTTCTGAATGAACAGAGTCAGTGATTGGTACCAATTGGTTCATTCATAACTGAAGCATAGTAAACTGTTTTTACTATACTTCCATTTCTGAATGAATGGGAGGCTCGGTGCACAGCTATTCCTATCCATTCATTCTGTGCAGCTGAGGTTACACAGATGGAGATTGAGGGCTGAGGTTTGTTTAGACCCCTGATATCTCATCAAAGCCCCCCAACAGAGCTCCTAAAAAAATTGTAAAAATAAAATTGTAAAAGAAATAAAATTAAATGAAAAAAAGAATACAATTAAAATAAAAATTAAAACCTACTGACACCAGTGAGGGAACTATCAGGATTGCAAAGGTCGCAATTGTGACCGGGCCCTGGCATTTCACCACCATGGGGAGGGCCGAAGATGGCAGAAAGGAGGCCCGCTGCAGAACTTGTGAAAGGGCCCCACTGCAGTACCCTAATAAAGGGACCCGCGATGGGAGTGAAGGGCCCCAGGATCAGTGGAAAGGGCCCTGGCCAGGGGTCAGGGGGGCCCTTCATAATTTCTTGCATCGGGGCCCTGAAGGTTCTAGTTACGCCTCTAAACACTAGTGTAGCTCATATGGAGCTTTAGATATTGGAGACTGTAGATTTGACTCCCTGTCAGTCATCTCTTCCTTCACCTAAGCCAGCACTTCTACCGTCAGCCTAACCTAAAATTGCAGCTGGTTTTCCCAATATTGTCACATCAAAAATGACTTAAAGGTAAGCCCTGCAATGGTTCAGAATTGGTAATCGCTGAAAATACAAAGATTTCCATTTTAAAACAAGTCGAAAACAAGAAAAGGACAGCTATCTCACTCTAGGAGTGTCTTTAACCGGTTCCACACCGCGCGCAGTATATTTACTGTGGACTCGTCCCGCGAATCGCCGTAAAAAGGCAGCGATTCGCGCAGGCGCAGCTAGGGGACGAGAGGAGTGTGCCCACGGCTCGGGCGGGCCCCATGTCCGCCGGCGAGCCACGATGAGCTGCTAGAGCCAAAGAGCGGGGAACCGCCAATGTAAACATGGCGGTCCCCCGCTCTGTCAATGGGCACATAAGAGATCTACTGATCCCTGTCACAGAGATCAGTTAGATCTCTTATGCCCATGGTAGCCAAACATAAAAGTCGCTAAT
>BLSH010438737.1:268457-291805 GCA_018402905.1 Glandirana rugosa | reverse complement strand
AACCCCACACATGAATGGTCTCAGGATGCTTTACTATTGGCATGACACAGGACAGCTGGTAGTGCTCACCCTTTCTTCCCCGCACAAGGTTTTTTTCTGGATGCCCCAAACAATTGGAAAGGGGATTCATCAGAGAAAATTACTTTACCCTAGTTCTTAGCAGTTCAATCCCTGTACCTTTTGCAGAATATCAGTCTGTCCCTGATGTTTTTCCTGGAGAGAAGTGGCTTCTTTGCTGCCCTTCTTGACACCAGGCCATCCTCCAAAAGTCTTCTCACTCTGGGTACCAATGTACTCACACCTGCTTGCTGCCATTCCTGAGCAAGCTCTGTACCGGTGGTGCCCCAAACCCACAGCTGACTCAACTGTAGGAGTCCGTCCTGGCGCTTCCTGGACTTTCTTGGGCACCCTGAAGCCTTCTTCACAAATGCAGTGGAAATATTTTGTATGGGATTAAGTTAATTTACATGACAAAGAGGGACTTTGCAATTAATTTCAGTTCAGCTGATCACTCTTCATAACATTCTGGAGTATATGCAAATTGGCACCATAAAAACTGAGGCAGCAGATTTTGTGAAAATCATTATTTGTGTCATTCTAAAAACTTTTGCCCATGATTAATAATGACACCCATGGCCAGTAACACTTGGGATACTTTTACGGCAGGATCACGTAAGATTCATTTGATAAAATCCTCCAAAAAATATTGAAATGGCATTTGAAAGGACGGTCAGGTTAGCGCATGCATGAGAATTTAGTTATTGGGTTTACATGTACACTAAAGGGTCATCCACACAAAGCTGATACTCCACTTGTTGGTGTTGGTGCTAACTGCTAAACTGTCCACCTACTTCTTATTTCCCAATGCCTCTGGAAGTGAAATATCTCTACTAGAGCCCTCTAAAGTGATATGACAGGTTCCCTTTAAGTTCCGTGTACAGCCATACTATAGCACTATGTCACCTGTACTTTAAACTGTAAAGAAAAATATATAGTGATAGAACTCAACACTGTGTTTTCTTCCCTTTTATAGCTTTAGCACATTTTGTAAAAATGATTTTTAGAAGTCAAGTTTTTTTTTTTTTTTGTGATGAGTCAGATTGAATCTGGCTTCCAAACAGGGTGAAATGAGGTTTGGACCATATCAGATTCAACAAGACATTGCACAAATGCCCTCTAACCTGTATTCCCTGATAAGAGCGGAGTTCAGGCTCCGGGCCTGTCCCACATCCCAGCAAAATCCCATTACTAAATAAATAATGACAAATGATTAGAGGGAGAATGGCTGACTGGCAGACCAGCACTGAAGCTTGACGTTTCAGCTAACAAGTTTTCCACATCTAGATTAAATAATCACTATATTTTGATTTTTAGATCATTTTTCTGGTTTACAAAAACTGCATATTCTTGAAAAAAGAAAGGTCCTGGAAAACCTCACCAAGCTTAATACATTAAATTAAGGTAGTGATGGGGGCTTTATACATAGGTGAAGGACATACATAAAATTGTAGCCCTCTGTGCTCCAAACAAGCGATACACTAAATAGCAGAAGACCAGCACTGGAGGGCACTGGAGGGCACTGGAGGGCATAGATGGCTTGGTAAATGTTAATTTAAAAAAAAAAAAAAAATTTAAAGTTAAAAACGAGCACAGCACCCCATTTTTATATTTTAAGCTTAGAAAAAGCTTTAAGCGAGGTGACCCTGAACACAGCAAATCATTGCTCAACTCCCCACCTGGACGGCATGTAAAAAAAGTAGGGGCGCTAATTGAAATATGAAGTTCTACCAGTGGCAGGTTAACAGCGTATGTGTTTTTTTACACTTTTATTACGAATGTAAGGCATTTGTCAATTTTTTTTGTTAGAAAATCTGGCTATTAACATTTTATTAAGATCCTCATGTGTTGCTTGGAGAACCTGGGCAAAAACCATAGGATCCTGGTAAAGCCAAGAGCTAAGAATAGCACAAAATTGCAAAATGGAGACACAGCTCCTTTCTTATTTCTTTTATGTACTTTCGTTATTAATAATCGGAACGGGTTTGCATGGTGCATTTGTTTCTAGAACGCCATTGATCTAGGTAAGACCTATACAAAGAGCGATTGGTCTAAAGCTGGCTATACACGGTTCAGATTTTGTCTGATTCCTGCTGAATCAGCTGAAATGAATTCCATGGGTGGCCCTGCCCTACTACCCAGCTTGGCAAAAGTACATTTTGCTATTGGCTTTTGTTGAATGGAGTTGGGCAGAAAATTTTTAACCAAACAGTGCCTCGATTGAATCAGATGCAGTTACTGTTTGGGGATTCTGACAATAGCAAAAGCTGGGATTGCAAGTTTGTCCATCTGCGCCATCTTAGGGAATTAAGGGATATCTCTTATTCGGCTTGTGGGGATGAAAAAGAAAAATCTTAATATGTATGGTCAGCTTAAATATATTAACAGTTTCCAAATATCCCTGTAGTCTTAGGTTTAGGAAATGTTACCTCTAGGAGATGTCCTCGTTCTTTCCCTTGGACTTGATGGTTTGGAATTACTAAAGACAAATAGACTGTGCACTATGCAAGTGCAGTAGCTCCAGAGCTTAGTAAATGAGATAAAGCTGCACTTTACAAGGAATACCCAATCCCATGCAAAGAAAATTAAAAAAACAGCATTTTTACTTGTATATGATTGGATGATGGAAGTCAGCAGAGCTTCCCCTCATTTACTAAGCTCTGGAGCAACTGCATTTGCAAACTACACAATCTATTTGCCTATAGTAAATCAACCCATTTGTATTGTAAAAAGTATTCACTGCTTGTTAGATTTAAAGTGCATGTGAAGCCCAAACTTTTTTTCTTTTAGTTTTGGATAGATTAGGGAACCTTTGTTAGGTGTTTACTGCTATCTGAGGCTCCATTGACAACCGTTTACCCAGACAGGAAGTGAGTGGAACTCTCCAACAACAACCCAAACAAAAGTAAAGTTGCTTTTTAATTAGAGGGGAAGGTTAACCTTCCCTCACTTTTCTCTGATGAAGCTGTTGTCACTGGGGGAGACTTAGGCCTCTTGCACACGATACTTCTGTTTGAGCATCTACTTTTTCAGACTTTTTTTTTTATGTAGTTGTTTGTATTTTCGTGCATTTTCGTGAATATGCGTTTGCTCAAATATGAGTAATTGCACATGCATTTACGCAGAACTGCGTGCAAACGTATTCTCACTGTCTTTTTCTGCGGATTGTAAATGGCCAGTAGCGATCGCACGTATTTGTGCGCATTTGCTGAACGCGCACAATTTCAAAGCCACATTTCAATCTGGCTTCGGGGACGACTTGAAAGACATCTGTGCAGGTTCCTGAAATCGCCCCCCAAAGTCGCCAAAAGTAGTGCTGATACTGCTTTTGGAAATCTGAAAACACTGATTGGGATGCTCCTATTGCTGGCAATAGGCTCAGGTTTGACATGCAATTTGCTCTGTCAAATCGTGCCGATGTGACCGGGGGCTTATTGTCAAACCTTGATTGAACAATCTGATGTTAGAAGCTGATTGGTTACTATACACAGCTGCGCCAGATTCTGTGTGTGCCCAGTTTTAGTAAATCTCCCCCATTGTGATAGCATGTGAGGGGAAATCACTCAGAGACCTGGTTAGGAGTAAAAACCTGACAGAGGTTCCACCACTCTACCCAAAACGAAACACGTTTTGTATGGACACACACACTTTATTTTTCTAAACTCTATCCTTTTATATTTCAGTGCCATTTGTAATAACGTACAACTATTCTGATAGATAGAAGCACCAATATGTAAAAGCAAAATTAAAGCCTCTATATTGTTAAAATGATTGTCAGTCCTTTACCAAAGCACATTAAATACATTTTGTTTTATACAAGCCCTGGGTATTAATTTGGAAGCAATTTACCACTTGAAAAGGTCAACAGGTAAGCAAGTGTTTTAAGATGTAACTTACCCGCTGGCCCTATTGTGTCCATTAAATGAATCCACTCTGTGGCCCTAGACAAAAGAAGGTATTCCCGGTAATCAGCCATAGCTAGAAATGGATGTATTCCTGACACATGCAGTTACCAAACTAAGAAAGGTACAAACTTCAAAAAAGGATAAATAGCTTGTTACTTGGAGTTTGGTCAGTGGTCGGAGATCCATATTCTCGAGCGTGCAGGACTTTGTCCACAAACTGGAATTTGTCATTAGGACAATAGGGAAAGTTCTCCAGCTTTAAGAAAGAGCTGAACTGTTCATATCAGTTTTTTTTCTTGTAGAACGGGTTGATCTTTATCAGGTACCTCGATAGTAAAGCTGATTAAAGGATCACAGTGTAAAGCAAAGACATAACTCTAGCTACAGCAGACTGTACATTGACTACAGGGCCCAGCAGAGCAGGGGGCCCAGTGCAGATGTCTCCAGACACTTTCCTCAGACTGCTGGAACACATTTTAATAGTTATTTTAGTTTTAGGTGGGTTCTGGTGGTGAAATGCATAATCCTCCAGCTTCTTATATTTCTGGGACATCCTGATAGTCCAATTTCCCCACAGGAGGCTGTATCTGCCTCTCCTACAAACCCATAGTGAAGGCATCCTTCTCATACAACTGGATGCTCCAGTGCAAAATGGGGCAAATGTTGTTTTTTGTGGAAGTTGGGCAGAACTGGAAATTAAGATAAGACTATCTTGCATATGGATAAAATATGCTGGCTAGGAATTCAACTTGTTGGGAACCACACATAACAAAAATCTGACTTCTGGGATCAGGTAGCTCTTTATAAATTATGGGGTTAGGCATTTGTAGGCAGGTGGGTAGAAGACAATCCACAATTCCATGGATGCTCTTCAATAAGTCCAAACCTATTGTAACTCCATAAAAGATGAATAAATACAGCAGATTTTAACACGTTTCAGCCATAATGGCCTTGTTCACAACAGTTCTATACAAACACAGCACAACATATATTTGTAGGCAAGTGCAGTCTACTTTCTCCACTGCAGGTGGCACTCCTCCGCACTGCAGTGGGAGAGTTCCTCTATGGTTTCCTGGATCATAGGGGAAGTATGAAATTGGATGCTGCCGCCCCATGTGATGCTGGCAGCCATCTTGAATCAGGCAGAGCCTTTTTAAGGTATTGGCTCCCAGATTTGGTGAGCATTTGCGAGCTGGTAGAGTAGGGACAGGTACCCCATCTGGTAGGGACAGGACTAGTGCCAGAGAAAGGTTCTTAATGAGGGGGTAAAGCGTAGGGCTCTCACCTTCTCTGGACACCTGCCTGTAAGGCACAAGGTGGCCATGCCGCATTCTTCCCTTCTCTACAGATGCTGACAGTTCGTCTGATACCTGCTCTTTAAATGCTGTTGGAACTGTGAGTGTTCCCGGCTGGGTTGCCTTCTCACCGGGTTGTTTGAGAACTTTTTCTGCATTATTTTAATACAAGTTCTTTCATTGCATTGGAACTGTGTGTTATTCCTCTGCACCATGCTGCCCCCACCTACTCATTAGTTTAAAGAGACACTGGGGGTCATTTATTATAGCGCTTGCTTCTAATTAGCGGCAAAATTACTGTGATCACGTTAAATAGCGATAAAATGCCACAAATCAAGCTAATTAGCACCCAAACGGAATTCACAATATCGCTGGAGCAAAAATTCTCCCAAAATCAAATTCACTATAGCACTCAAGCAACAGATAGCGCTCAAACTCTTACTCCAGTCAGGACCTGGAGAATTGCACATGGAAATAAGGCTTAGAGCATGATGTGATCACCTTAATGGTACTGAAATGTGTGTTTTTTTGTTCAAAGATAATCTGCTTTTAAACAGTGTGTGAAAAAGTTATTTCTACACTGAAATATCTGTAAAAGTCTAAGAGATAAATTCTCTGTCTCTTTACAACTAGCTGCCAGCAAAACTGAGCATGCTCAGACATGCAAACTACTCTCATTTCTCAATCTCATGGCTTTTTTACAGGGAGCTATAGTAAATACCAAAATTAGCGCTGGGTTAAAGAGCGTTTTGGGGAGTGAAAATGAGAGTTATATAGCCCAATGCAACTTTCAGCCATTGATTATGATGGTACAATTGTGACTTAATAAATTTTCATTTTGAGATGAAATGTATCTTTATCTCAAAGAAATTGTCCTTGCAACAATGCTGCTTCTTCATAATCTATTTTTTTAAGAATGCTAGAATGTGTAATGTTTTCATGTTTTAGTAAAATATTTTTTTCTCTGTCACTTTCACTTGTAGCAGTCCATCTCACAAATATATTTACCCAAACTCTCACAGTTGTCTTTACAAACCACAAACAATATCATTGCTTATGTAAATTTAAAATGAGTCACAATTTTGTGTTTTTTTTATTATTTTCAAATGATCCTAATTTGAGCCCAAAAAATGTGATATATTTACCAACATCAGAAAGAAAAATGTCATTCACAAAAATCAGAAGGTAACATTACTATTCTACACTCACACACCAAGAACCACCAAAAATAACAGAACAAATCAAGAAGAATAACTCCTGACTAATGTAATTCCACCACCTATATGTCTAAAGAAATGCAGTATATATGAGTAGGAGGGTTCCACATGTAGCAGACCAGTGGCTCACAAGGTAGCACATCTGCCTAGCAGCGCTGAGTTTTTGGTTTTGAATCCCAAACATGCCCCTTCATATAGAGACGTTGTTTGTTCTCCCTATGTTGTTAAACATAACTCCTGACTCAGGGCATTACCTAAATTATGTCTAAATGTAGTATTTATGTGTAGGAGGGTTCCACCATCATTGCAAATTGTGTCATATGTTTTCCATGGGCAAGGGCTCTAATCAGCCTTAATATTTCCCCACCACCACTAATTGCAGCCTCTTACCAATCCAAAACCCACAAAATGACAGCTGTTTATCTCTCAGCATGCTGACAGTAACCAGCCATAACCAGCCTTCAAAACAGATGTTATATGCCAGAAACAGGTTGTTCACTGGCTCTCTGGCCTTCCACAGTACATACGCATTGATTAACTTTTTGCACCCCTGGGACTTAGGACTGTTTTATATTACAGAGATGCAGCCTAAAAACCCATGGCAGCACAGTGGCTCACAGACTAGAGCTTCTGGCTAGCAGCACTGAGTGTCTGAGTTCAAATCCCAATCCTGCTACGAGGCTAGAGGTTTGTGTGTAGTGGTGTTAAAATTTCTTTTTCACCAGTACTAACATTTTTGAGGGGTTTCATATAATGGAACCCCAAGAAATCACATTATAAATCAAGCAAGTGTGGCTTTGCACCAAATCTAGACCTGGGGTGCTTTGGCTCCGATGTTTTAATGTTGCATGCTTACGATGAATGACAAATGCGCTTTGTCACCAATTTATGTGAAGCACCTCAAAAAGTTGTCATTTCCTGTTTTGGACCCTCCATATGTCCAACAACATACAAGTTTGATTTAGAGATGTTTGGGATCAATGATCATGGCCAGTGTTATATTTTTTGAGCTTTACCCTGCACAGATATATATGGTGAGACATGTTTTTATTTGTAAAGAGTGTGTAATGAACAGGTGTGAGAGAGACAGCATCAATTACACTGGTGGGTTTATCCTTTACTGGGTGTGTGGAGGTGAACAATCTTAGCTAGGTTATTTAAAGGCCAGCATTTGTTGCGGGCCTTTGGCCTAAGAACAGGCCTGAATCTTTCTTTGCAGCCTGTACATTGGGTTACAAATAGATGTGGGTTTTGGGGGGGTGTGCATAATGCCTGACTCACACCCCACTAAGGCTGTTTGATGATTGCTTCTAAATATCACATGTTAGACTTATACGTAATTACTATGTAATGGTTTCGTTGAAAAGGAAGGTTCTAGCTAATCCATTCCTGCTGTGTGTGTCAATGTTGTTTGTGTGTTGCCTTTTTGTTTTTTGTATTTAATTTTGTCTATTTTTACTTATGGTAATTCTGCCATGTAACTGTTTTTGGGGTTTGGTGCCAGGACTTTTGATCACAAAAAAGGTTAGTCAAGCTTGATTTTTATCCCTGTTTTTCTAATGTGATTTGCTTAATGTGTCTTTTTTTTAGCGCCCTACCCTTATAGATTGTAAGCTCTTTTGAGTAGGGCCTTTCTAACTATATTGTCAAATGCTGGAGCATCATTTCCATGCATTTTTTTGTTTATTTTTTAGCCCAAGTACATTAATGTAACAAATGTTTATACTAGTGTTGAAATAAAAAGTTGATTGTTTTTTGCTTTGTTTGACATTTGTGGACTTGAAATACATATTTTAGAAGTGCAAACAATTCATATCCCTTCAAATCTGTATTAAATCTAGTTGCATACAAAAGTATTTGGTTGTGCACACATGCAAGTTCTTGAGTAGAACGTGTAATGGAGGGGAGGCTGAAGGAAAGCCCCCTAAAAAAAAACCTTAGAAAAAATCCCTGCTCCAAAGCTGAATTTCAGGGGTCTACTAATTATTTTGTGGACTAGGTAAGGCACAAAATATGTCAACTAAATGTGAATTCTCTCTAAGCGCCAAATTAAGAAAAAAATACCCCAAAAAACATTTTTTAAACATAATTTGGCACCCCCCCAAAATCCATACCAGGCCCTTCGGGTCTGGCATAAATTTTTAAGGGCAAACTCTATGCCATAATTATGTAAAATAAATTGGCAAGGGGTCCCCCCAAAATCGATACCAGGCCCTTTGGGTCTGGCATATATTTTAAGGGATCATAGATTTAAAAAGAAAATTGGCATGGGGTCCCCCCCAAAATCCATACCAGACCCATATCCGAGCATGCAGCCTGGAGGTCAGGATAGGGGGGGACGAGCGAGCACCCCCTCTCCTGAACCGTACAAGGCCACATGCCCTCAACATGGGGGGGTGGGTGCTTTGGGGCAGAAGGGTTCTGCGCCCCCCCACCCCAAAGCACATTGTCCCCATGTTAATGGGGACAAGGGCCTCTTCCCGACAACCCTGGCCAGTGGTTGTCGAGGTCTGCGGGTGGGGGCCCCCAGATCCCACCCCTCCCCCATGTGAATGGGTATCGGGTACATTGTACCCCTACCCATTCACCAAAGAAAAAAGCAGTGAAATGTCCTTTATTGTAAAATAGCTCTGAGCCGTCTTCTTCCCGGTGTCGTCTCCCCGCTGCCATCTTCTCCCGCTTCTCTGTTCTTCCTCACTGCCATCTTCCCCTAGTGCTGTATCTTCTGCCGCCATCTTCTGTCACCGCCTTCTCCTGCCACTGTCTCTTCCAGCCACCTTCTCCCTCCACTGTTCTTCCACGCTGCCGGTTAGCCACTATTGAAAAAAGGGGGGCGGGCTCTCTGGGTGACGTCATCGGATGGCCAAGCCCCATGGCTATGTAAGAAACGCCAGACAGCGGGTGACAACACAGCGGGGATCTCGGGGCCCCCTTGTTAAAGGGGGTCTCCAGATTCTGATAAGCCCTCCATTAGGGTCTGGTATTGATTTTGGGGGGACCCCATGCCATTTTTTGATCCAAATTTTGGTGTGGGGGTCCCCTCCTAATCCATACTAGACTCGAAGGGTTTGGTATGGATTTCGGGGGGACCGCATGTCAATTTTTTTTTTCAATTGTGGCGCGGGGTTCCTCTTAAAATCCATACCAAACCCGAAGGGCCTGGTATAGACTTGGGGGGGGGAAACCGCACGTTGTTTTTCTTTTCATTTTTTCACATCTATATTGCCGGAAGCCAGCAATACATTACAACCGCGAACAAGTTTAAATGACAATTTTTCCTTTAGAAATGTCATTATTGCTGCAGCATTTTCTACACATCGCACAGATGCGCCACTTTACAGGCAGACTAAGGGGACACCCCCCAAGCATGATATTTAAGGGAATTTTTCATTTTCATTGTTTCACTTTAAAGCGGAGTTCCACCCAAAAGTGGATCTTCCGCTGGTTGGATTCCTCCCCCCTCAGGTGTCACATTTGGCACCTTTCGGGGGGGATGGGGAAGAGGACACCTGTCTTTAGACAGGTGCCCTTTTCCACACATCCAGGCGCTCTGGCCGGCCGCCACAGCCGCTGACGTCAGCAGCTCGGCTCCCTCTTCCCTGCTCGCTCTGCTACTGGCCACCTGGCCAATAGCAGAGCATGGCGGAGCCTTGCGCATGCGCAGTAAGGTGCCCGGCGTGAAGCTGTAATGCTACACGTCCGGGTTCCCTTACCCGCAATGGAGGCGACTGCACCCGACCCCCGATCCAAAGATCGGTGGCGGGTGCAGACATCGCTGGACTCCAGGACAGGTAAGTGTCCTATTATTAAAAGTCAGCAGCTACAGTATGTGTAGGTGCTGACCTTTAATTTTTTTTTTCCCTCGCGGACCTCAGCTTTAAGCATCATTAAAATCACTGCTCCTTTTAAAAATTATTGTTTTAAAGACTTTTCTTTCTATTGAAACATGTCCCCCAGGGCAGTATCCAGGTCCCCATACACTTTTTATGGTCAATAACTTGCATACAACTTTCAATAAGGACTTTGGATTTTGCAAGTTCGAGCCCCATTGACTTCCACTATTCCTGCATATGGGATCTGACAGGCATGTTCCCGGCAATAGCGCACTGTTCCATTTGCATATCCGCCCAGTTTCTAAGAGTTGAAGTCTTGATTGCCTTTAATTGGGCGCTATTTTCATGCACCGCAGGACTGCATAGTGACTCTAGAGTAAATTACCCCTACTGTCAGTGTGAGATCGCGTCTTGATAGGCCACCACCCCCCCCCCGCCCCAAGTCGAAGCTTACCCCCTAGGTGGATGACCCCACTCCCTCTCCACTATGTAACAGTGTTCGGGTCTGGTCACATACTCCCCAATACCTAGAAGCCCTGCTCCACTTGAAAGGGCACAGATAGAGTGGCGAGGCAGCAAGGGAGCGTAACATGAATAGGTGGGTATACCATGCTGGTTGGAGGAGCTATCTGGAGCCATTGTGACTTTGCAGTGAATGGACAGGTGACAGAGTCTCTTTAGAATAGCACACGTTTGGGGAATTTTAAGAATAGCTATTTTTGGACAGAAGAGGTGATGTGGCAGATGTGAATGGTATTAAAGCCACTAATACATATTGGTTTTAGAGTAGATTTAAAATTCCCTCTTCTTAATCAGATATTTGGCCCCAAACCAAATCTCAAAGTCTAAATACTAACCAAAAAGGTGATCAATAAGTTCCCATAGTGCTATTCACCTCCATCATGCATCAGAAGCAAGGCCAGATTAACATAGGGGCTATTGGAGCTGCCGCTCCAGGCCCCTACCTTACTATAGGCCCAGGTGCCCAAGAACTTCCCCCTGGCACCACGGTGCCACCGCTGGCCACCACTGCCCAGTGTCCATTGCTGTGAAAATTATTGGTTGCTTGGACAGCCTAGCATCCTAGAAACCAATCAAGTGCAAGGACAGGCCCCCTGCAAAGGAGGAGGATGTAACTTCTTCAGCACCAGGCCCATGATGCTCTTAATCCAGCCCTGATCAGAAGCACCCATCTTTGCTACCATTGACACAGAGAAGATTTCCAGATGCTAAATGTGGGTAACATTGGTGCAGCCATTCTATACGGTGATGGCATGAATAATGCCATAGCACACAGAGGTCTTGTGAATAAAGGTGGACAAAACTGTTTTACCTGATTATCCTTTCACATTTTTAAAATACATTTATTGGAATAAAGTTTTTGTTTCAACGTTAGCTCCAATCTCAGTGCCTCTGTTCACCTCACCGGTGTGTCGAGATGGAATGTTTGCATTTGTTTCAGAAAGCAGCTAGAATAAATATTACACTTGGTCTTGTTTTTGGAATGGTTCTGTTTTTTGTGAAATGTTTGAAAATATGGGGATTAGGTTGATGGACCAAGAGAAGTATGTAATGTTGCCTTGAACCTGTACAATTCTATGGTGTCATCATTCTATTAGCAAAGGCCACAGTCTTTAAAGAGTCACTCCACCCTCCTGGTCAAATGGATACTGTAAGGCAGGGCAGTGGCATAATCAACATTTTAAAAAAGTAATGATTATCTGTTTTGTCCTATTTTATTAGTGTTGTAATATGATTCATTCTGTATTGGACATTCTGATAGATATGACATTCAGTAGAGCTAATCCAGCCATTCTCAACCAGAATCCATGTAACCCTAGGTTTCCTACAGAGGTTGCTAGAGGTTCCTTAAAGCAGAGTTCCACCCTTTCCGAATGTTTATTAAAAGTCAGCAAAAAGTGTAGCTGCTGACTTTTAATAAACAGACACTCACCTGTCTCCCGGTCCAAAGATGGAGCCGCACGGAGCCTCGTTCCTCTCCCCCTCCCCTCCGCGGCGCCGACATTGCTACTGTGGGCACCCGGCAGCGGCTTCACAGCCGGGCGCACACTGCGCATGTGCGAGCGGCGCTACGCTTTTTGACTGGTCAAGGCGAACGGAGCGGAAGTACCCGTAAAAATCGGGTATCCCCCCCTCCCCAAAAGCTCAGTTTCAGCATCCGGAGTTGGGGAGGAGGACTTAAAGCGGAGGTTCCACTTTTGGGTGGAACTCCGCTTTAAGCTGTGATTGAATAAACAATAAGTTTGCGCTAATGGATATACTATGTGTTCACTAGGTGCAGCTGCTATACACTAAGTGGATACCACTAGATATATAAGCAAGAGGGTTTTATAGCGCTTGCACGGATTTCATTACTATATAATAATAAATATATATAATACTTTATGCTGAAAACATTTTTTAAAAATATAAAAATCAATCTTTCCTTATTTAAAGTGCTGCAAAAAATTCCTTAAAGTGGTACATTACTATAATAGTCCATATTAAACTGATTGAGTGCTTCGTGCTGAAAAAATCTTCAAATTGACAATGTGCTCCACACGTGTAGGGTAACCCCTAAGGAATCCTACTCACCACAACACCATGACCCCCAGCTTTTCAGTCTGGAGGTCTGGCAACGCTGTATACGGTCATATACTGGTTGGCAAGCAAGCCCAGGACTTGTATTCCACGTTATTCCCGATAGTATATGTATCCAATATGTGGTGAATATGTGGTGAACCAATATTTAGGTCCCAGTAGCTGCCCCCTTTACAGGGTATAATACATGTTTTTTCTTGATACACAAAAAAGAAACAAATAATGCTTGGACATGCTCTAGGGCAGGGATAAGCAATTAGCGGACCTACAGATGTTGCAAAACTACAAGTCCCATCATGCCTCTGCCTCAGGGTGTCATGCTTGTGGCTGTCAGAGTCTTGCTATGCCTCATGGGACTTGTAGTTCTGCAACAGCTGGAGGTCCGCTAATTGCATATCCCTGCTCTAGGGTATAGGGAGACATTTGGGTAATGTAACATGTCCCCTGATGTTAAAATCAGTGATTGATTGGTGGAATTGATATGAGGGATTTGAAATACATTCCTTTGAACTTGGGTAATGAAATGGAAATATACAGTATAATATATTACTTTAGGGCAGTGTTTGGTGTGTAGCACTGGTGGTCGTCATCCTCTATGAAGGTGGGACACTGCAGGGTGCATGTTTCTGTGCAGGACTGTACACCTGAAGTACATCTAGATATAAGAGATGGTTCCCCTGATTTACAATGAGATTAGGAAACAATCATGTCTTTAGGCCTTCCCCGATGCCTCCAATCAAATGGATTTATCCTGCCAATTGCTATTGTTTTCTCCCATGATAGGCCAGCCCCTGCAGAACTCCCTCAGCCCTCTCTATAGGAAAAACATGCCATTTGTTGGAGCATCTTTGTATAATGATTATCTTTAAAGCACAGGAAGCGCACCCCGGTAGGAGCCACTAGTTTGATAAGCATTCTGAAACAGGTTTCCTTCTCTGATTAGTTGGTCTACAGCCTTTGCTGCTTTGACACACCACTAATTAATAGAATGAACAGAGTAAGCCTATACCTAAATTGCATGCAGGGAGCAACGCCAAGGGTAACTGGGCCCAGTTTCACCTTACACCTTGGCCAACTTAAACTTTAACAGTCACCAAGAGTGTAATAAGGGCAGCTCAATGAAGGATAGTATAAACTACCGGACGGTACACTATCATTAGATCCCTGGAGTGACTGTTCTTTGTCCAAGTCTTCCTGCAGGGCTTTACTATAGCACTATAGTAAAGCAATCCTCAGCAGACAGAGAAAAGAAGTGGATGGTAAAATCTATGCAAAGTACTGCGAGACAGAATGAGATAGTCTAAAAATAGGTGTTTCTGCCAGAATTGTTGGGGACCTTACGGTAGGGCACAAGTGGTGAAGACAACATATTGAGGAGGTGTTTGGTGAGAATAATTTGCAGAAGAACTTAAACAGAAGCAAAAAGTACGGGAAGAAGTAAAGATAGTTCTGAATTAATGGGTAAATCCTGGGCGGATGATATGGCAGTGCTCAGCAGTAGACTATGTGGGCAAGGCAATGCCTAGGGAGCAGGAGGATAAGACTGGGCTGTACAGCATGTGTAATGGGTTGACAACCCTCTCACCAATCCTGCGCTTCAGCTGTGGATGGCAATGGCAGAGGGGCCCCTCATGGATCGATGGCTTGAGCTCCAGCAAACCTGCTTCTGTAGTGATTGAGATGGAAAAAAGATTGGTGAACCCGCTCTGGAACACTGGGGTGCTGCTGCTTAGGTCATGCTGGAAAGCGAGTGCCTTGAGGGCTCAGCACTCTAGCCTGGGTGCCTGCTTCCTTCCTCGATTTGGGGCCAAGTGCCCTGAACCTTCCCAAGCAGTTCACTGAGCCCCTCTCCACTCCTCCTCCCAGGCTGCATAGCTCCCTGGAAACTGCAGCAACAGGTACAACTATATGGCCACAAGTTTATTGACATTGCAACCTAAAACCAAGGACATTAACATGGTGGCCCCCTTCTTTTTTTGTGGTTATAACAGTCTCCATTCTTCTGTGAAGACTTTCCACAAGATTTTGTGGTTTGTCTGTCAACAATTGTGCACAGTCGGCCAAGAGAATATTTGTGAGATCTGATGTTGGATGAAAAGGCCTGGCTCATAATTAACATTCCAAATCATTTTAAAAGTATTCAGTAGTGTTGAGGTTAGGGCTTTGTGCAGCCCACTTGAGTCCCTCTACACCAAACTCATCAAACCATGTCTTTATAGATCTGGTTTTGTACAAAGGGGCACAGTCATACTGGACCAGAAAAGGGTCTTCTTCAAACTGTTACCACCATGTTGGAAGCACAATTGCCTAAAATGTCTTTGTATGAAGTAGTATTTTAAGATGGTTCCATACACTTTTGTCCATATCATTTTTAAACTTGTAGAATGCACGAACCCTAATGTAACCCCTTTTTGAAAATGTTTGTCTTTTTGTTGTTTTTACACACATATAAATGGATACCATGCGAGATATTGGCATTAGTAGCCATCAGCTTTAAACAGATTAGGTATTAGCTGGGAATCGGTAAGCAGATAACAGGGAGTCACATGGACAATCCAAAGATAGCGTGATTTCATAATCCTTATCTGTCCATGTGCAGCTAGATATAACCCACCAATTATGTATTACACTGATAAAAATATATCAGTGTGTGTTTAAATCAAGGACTTCAGATGGGGCAGGCTGGGGTACTGTCAGACCATGAGTTGCCCTGTACCACCAAATTATGGCTATGCAGCAGAGACAGAAATAACTAATGGCTCAGAGCTTTGGCACAGAGGAACTCTTTAAATAACTTTCCGGTATCAGGAATTCCCTGCTAAAAATTACTATATCTACAACTCATGATACATTAGCGTGGTGGTCAGTGGGAAGAAAGAGAGGCCCGGAGTAAAACCACAAGGCAATAGACGGAGGGCCGGCATGACAGGGGTTAAGGGGCTTGGATACAGGAAGGGAATAAAAGTTTGGGATGCTGCTTGTTAGGCGAGGTAGATGGCTATTGGGGTAGGGTCAGAGTTGGGTGGAGCTTTGGAGGAAGTGGGTGGATGACCAGAAGGGGTGGTCTTCAGACGGAGGTCAGCAAGCAGAGAACGACTTCCCACCCTCCCGTCCTACATTTGGTGAGTTTGTTTATGTGGGTGTTTGGGTTGGGCGCAGCCGTGGAAGGCAATTGGTGGGGTGCAAGGTCATTTTAGGTTCATATGGGCACAAAAGGTATGGTGTAGGGACCTGTCTGAGGTACGGCTCCCTGTTGGTAGGATCTGTCTGAGGTACGGCTTCCGATTGGTGTATGTGTACTTGCGAGTTGTCTCCGAGTCGGTGGTTTTGCAGCTTGAGGCCTGATGGAGGCTTGATGCCTATTAGGACCTTGTGGCTCCATTCTTTATGTATGTTCAGGTGATTATTTATTGATCAGTTAATTATTTGTTATTTATATTTTGGTTACTAAAATGGCTGCTATTTAAATCCAAATCTGTTGTGGTGTGGTTATTATATTGGAAGGGTGGGGTTTTGGTATAGTAGTCAGCACAAGCCATATTTAATACTATAGTCACGTTCCTTATACTTGTGGTCATTAGGAAAAATGACCCTCTTACAGATAGCTAAAAAGATCAATGTTGTCAGTGGGTACTTATAAGAGAGGCAGAAATTGCTTATTGCTCAAGGAACCCCTAGCAACCTCTGTGGGAACCCTAGAGCTCAACCTGGTTGAGAACTCCTGATTTAAAGTGTCAGATCACCCACAATTGCTAGATGTCGGAGGCTTAAAGCACCAGACAGTCTCTCCTATATCTTGGTGACTCTATTGGTGAGATCTTTGTGCTATGTTCCCAGTGCTGCATACCTGCTGTTCCCATTGTAAGGGGGCTCACACCATCCCTGCTGGATGTTTTATGTGTTTTATAGTATAGAAAATGTAACAGGAGGAGCTGGAACATGCAAAGTTGGTTGGGGACACCCAAAACTCCAGGGTTGACAGGAGCAGAGCCAGAAATTATGGCAGGAAGATCTCACTGTTGGAGTATTCAAGACTTATAAGAGGTCAGGGGTTTGCGTAGCCTGCAAGGCTTTATGTGTAGAAGAACTAAAATATCACTTTAAAAATGACCACCTCGCATTTCATCACTAGAGGCATCTTGATGATGTAGATGGGGTAGGACAGCAGAGGCAGATGCCTTCAGCTCAGCATTGAGGGAAAAATGAAAAAAAGAAACAGGCACCAAGGCTTCCAAAGAATCTTTATTCACTAAAAGAGTTGACTAAAGTTCACAAAGGTATCCAACACATTTTGGGGCTCCAAAGCACTCCTTTTGGCCAGGTTCACACTGCTCCGACACGGAAGTCACATGACTACCGATCCGACTTTGCCCTGCGACTTTAGGTCCAACTTCTATCCAACTTCAAAGAACAGGATCTAACTTTGAGATGATTGAGACTCGTCCTTTGACCAAGCAAAACAATTCCTTTGCTTCTGGAATGGACGAAACCTCACGCCAAATTTATAAAAAATAAAAAAAACCAGCATGTCCCCCCCCCCCCGATCCATACCAGGCCCTTTGAGTCTGGTATGGATCTTGAGGTGGAACCCATGCCAAAATTAAAAAAAAACGCAGTGGAAGTCCCCCCCACAAGATCATACCAGACCCCTCGGTCTGGTATGGATTTTGAGGGAAAACTCCATGACAAAAAAAAAAAGAAGAGGACGACGTGGGGTTCCCCCAAAATCCATACCCAACCCTTATCCAAGCATGCAGCCCGGCAGGTCAACAAAGGGGGAGGGACAAACAAGCAACCCCTCCCCTTCTGGACCATACCAGGCAACATGCCCTCAACATGGGGGGGTAGGCTCCCCCTGCCCCAAAGCACCTTGTCCCCACGTTGATGAATACACGGGCCTCTCTTAACAACCTTGGGCAGTGGTTGTGGGGGTCTGTGGGCAGGGGGCTTATCTGAATCTGGAAGCCCCCTTTAAAAAATGGGGTCCCTGGATCCTACCCCCCTATGTGAATGAGTATGGGGTACATTGTACCCCTACCCATTCACCAAAAAAAAAAGCAGTGTAGTGTTACAAAAAACAAGATGGTTTTTGACATGTCCTTTATTAAAAATTAAGAATGTCCCCTGTTGTAGCCCCAACATGTCTTCTTACTCCAGTACCGCCACCCATGTCTTCTTCCTCTGGTCTTCTCCCACCGCCGATGTCATCTACCTACAGTGGTGTCTTCTTCCTCCAGTCTTCTCCCTACGCCGATGTCTTCTTCCTCTGCCGCCGCCACCCGGAAACCTTGCCCCCCCAGGTGTATCTGTTGTAATGGAAATAAAAAAAAGAGAGATAATTGCTAGCAGGCAGGTGGAACGTGGCTACCAGCACAGAAACTCTAAGCTTACCCAATCTGCCCCAATCCAAAACAAAATGTTTTGTCTAGAGTTGAGCCTTAAAGTATATGAAAACCCAATCTCTTAACGACTTGCCGACTGCCAAGTTGGCTCGATATCGCAAACCTCCGTCATACGACTGCGGCTGCGATATCATTCACTGTGTTCGGGGGGCCGGGGAGTGGGTGCGGCGGACTTGATCTCCTCTGGCTACCCCCGATGCCCCCCCCCTCCGCAGTGAAAGAACGGAGGTCCGTGTAAGTAAACACGGATCTCCGTTCTGTGAGGGGGGGAAGGGCTGTGATCACAGCCTTCCTCTATATGGAAGCTGTGATCACGCCCCTTCCCCTGCCAGTCAAACACTGACACAGTTAGAACACGCTCAGGGAACACAGTTA
This sequence comes from Glandirana rugosa, assembly GCA_018402905.1. NCBI lineage: Eukaryota > Metazoa > Chordata > Amphibia > Anura > Ranidae > Glandirana > Glandirana rugosa. Next base: position 273,120 of record BLSH010438737.1, on the reverse strand, counting down.
ACCCTTAGAGCGCCCCCCAGGTTAACCCCTTCACTGCCAATGGCATTTACACAGTAATCAGTGCATTTTTATAGCACTGATCGCTGTATAAATGCCAATGGTTCCAAAAAAGTGTTCAAATGGTCCAACATGTCTGCCCCAATATCGCAGTACCACTAAAAATCGCAGATCGCCGCCATTACTAGTAAAAAATAAAAAACCCCAGAAATTAATTCTCATCATCTGTAAACGCGGCCACTTTTGTGCAAACCAATCAATAAACGCCGATTGCGATTTTTTTAATCACAAATATGAGGAAGAATATAAATCGGCCAAAACCGATGAAAAAAATGTTTTTTTATATTTTTTTTTGGATTTGTATTTTAGCAAAAAGTAAGAAATTTGGGGATTTTCTGCAAAATTGTCGCTCTTCTTTTGTTTATAGCGGCGATCAGAAATGACGCAGAGGCGATCAAATACCACCAAAAGAAAGCTCTATTTGTGGGAAAAAAAGGACGCAAATTTCGTTTGGGTACAACGTCGCACGACCGCGCAATTGTCAGTTAAAGCAACGCAGCGCCGAATCGCAAAAAGTGCTCTGGTCCTAAAGTGTGAAATCCTTCTGGGGCTGAAGTGGTTAAATCACTTATAAACTTCAACATGCTAATGCATCTTCAAAATTAATTTTCAAATTTTTTTAAATTTTTCATTAAAATAATACCTAGAGATCTCACCATATAGTTCCTTGTTTAAGCACTTCTTGTTCTAGCTTGAAAACCCTCCCCTTCTCCCAATTGTACTCCTGTATTATCACCCCGTCATACAGACATCCATTGAAGACTTTAAGTGGCCATTGGAACACACATTGCGCAGGCATGGTCCACTGTTGTAACCATCAGGAATTCCGCTCGCCCTGATAAATGACATGCAGCCGTTGCTGGAGTGTATGTAAACATGAAAAGGCTGCAAAGAGGCTGCAGGAGATCAGCAGCACTAACAAAAGATGAAAAAAGGTGAAAACAAGTATTGTAGTAAAAACAATTGCAATTGTTTATGGTGCACAGTGCATTGGAAAACTAAATGTAAATCAGTTAGGGTTTACATCTCCATTAACCGGTGTCCCTTTGATGTACAACTTTCTGTAAACCAGGTGAAGAGAGTGAAGGGAAAGGATTGCTGGTTGCTGTTTAGGATAGTTACAGCCGCACACCTCCGTTCAGTGACCTTGCAAATGTTGACTTAAGTTATAGCTTCGCCCTGGTGAGATATTCGTGAACTATTTGTGATGCTATCTGGCAGGAGACACTTATTTTTTTCACCTCCTAGGCTTTCTATCTGCTCAACAAGAATCTTTTATTATGGCAATTAAATTATAAATAGTTTTTTTTTTTTTTTTATCAGGCTTCAGGGGATCACATTGCTGTTTCCTGCTTGAGTTTATCTTGTACAAAACAATTCCGGCTTTCGCCAGATCAGTTATGCTGGAGGATGTTTAAAAAGTATTGATCCCTTCGCATGCGCGTGCATGCGCACAACCACCTAGCTAACAGCTACCTGGCAAAGCATGCTGGGAGACTCATGATGGTAAGCAATCAAGGCCAACACATAGAACTGAGGGACTTGGAGCAAGGATGCAGAGTTAAAAATATACATATTCCCCTCTTCAAGGACATTATTATACAGGATTTATATAGCGCCGACAGTTTGCGCAGCGCTTTACAATATTAGGGCAGACAGTACAATTACAATACAATTCAATACAGGAGGAATCAGAGGGCCCTGCTCGGTAGAGCTTACAATCTAGGAGGGAGGGTTAAATGATACGAGAGGGAAATAACTGTGGGGGGATGGGTTGATTGAGAATAAAAAAGTGCAGTTGTTAGGTGGCGGCAGGATAGGCTTCCCTGAAGAGAAAAGTTTTCAGGGATCGCCTAAAGGTGGAAAGATTTGGGGATAGTCTGACAAATTGGGGTAGGGAGTTCCAGAGGATGGGAGCAGCTCGGGAGAAGTCTTGGAGACGAGTATGAGAGGAGGTGATGAGGGAGCTGGAGAGCAGGAGGTACATGGCTTCTTCTATTCTGTTTCTCTGTATAACATGCAATTATATATGCATTGTTCAATGGGGCAGACATTTTTGCTCAGGTGGGGGGTGTCTCGGACCAGGCTGTGTTTTTTAACTGCAGTGTAGTCTGCACAGAGGACTCAAGTAGTGTTGGACCTAGTTATGTGTCTGACAGGGGTACCTGAATCCCAAAACTAGTACTACAGAATAAACAGCTCCATATCAGTTTTGTGGTTGTGGGTTCAGCGTGGTGCGACGGCAATAACACGCATGCAGTCCAGTTGCAAATAGTGGAACTTGTATTGAAGTAAAGGCAAAACCATTTACAACAAACCCGGGGGAAGCCCAGCCGGGAACACTCACGGATGCCAACAGCGTGTAGCTGAGCAGGTTTCAGCCAAACTAACAGCATCTGTCTGGAGGAGTGGGATGCGGCCTGGCTGTTCTGAGCCCAAAGGTCAGCTTAGCTCTGAGGAAGGGGGTACACCCCCGAAACGTGTCAGCTTTTACCCTTTGCTGTATTCCACATTGTACCATGCAGTGTTCTTAACGGCCTTTTTAGAGATGCCAGTTTGTGAGTATCCACTTGTAAACCTTTTAATATTTATTAAATTGTCTATGGTAATGCACTAGGTGCGCATGCCTTCTTTTTTTCTTGTTTTTCCAGTGGCTGTCGGATTATCCCATCCGAGAAAGGCAGCATCCACCTGCACTTATCTATTGATATCCTGGCTGCCTGTCGCCTTGAAGGCCTCCTAGTGCTGAAAGTGTTTGGTTTTCTTGTATGCCAAATGGAAAGGTGCCCAAGGAGAGTGTGGAGCCCTAAGCATTCCCTACTCTTCTGATACCTCTCCCTGCTGCTAATACTGTCCTTGACCCGTCCCTACACTCAGTGGCGGCCGGTGGAATTTTTTTTCGGGGGGGGTGGCAAACATTATGCCACCAACACATATTCATCCGCTGTTGTAACACCTGGGTGGGTTCATGGCGCAATGCTCTGCGCCACGAGTCACACTATTTTGAAGCCTATTAGAGCCTATGGCTCTAATCAGGTGCTTCAAAAAACCACCCCCGCTGCTGTAATTCAGCCACCCAGCGTCCTTAAAGGGGCCGGACGCCTGAATAGGGGGTGGCCGTGGCGGCCATGGATAGATTCATGCTATGCATGAATCTCTCCATTATGCATATAGGGGGTGGCGGTGATAGAGGGGCCCCTAATGGATGAGCCGCCACTGCCTACACTACCCAAACACAAATGCGCGGCAATAAATAAAAATGTTTTAAACCAAAATGTATTAAACCAAACCCAGGGGCCAGGTTCTTAAATAGACTCTGCCATTCCTAACATGGCCACCAGAGTCACATGGGCAGCCAGCATCCAATTGGATTGTGGCCCCAGTGACTCAAAAAACCATAGAGGAACCATGTTCCTCTTGACTTCCTCTCCCTCTGCACTGTCGCTGCAGTTGAACGCTACCTGCAGTGGAGACAACAGACTGCACTTGCCTACACATTGAGACAACTCAAATATTTATATTTCGGATGCATATTTAGATGTGGTGTTCAGCTGTAATGATAAAAACAGTGCAAGCCAAACCTTTTATTAAGAGTAGGCACAATTGGGCATTACAGGAGTGAACTGCCAGTACAAATGTTGACTTTCTAAAAGTCAAGGCCCCAGTGCATCCTCTATGACAATGATGGAGCCTCCCGATAGGTCACTGAGGCCCCAGCATTGCACTGTTGGATGTAAGCCAGGAGGTACCCAAGCTCTGACTCTCATCAGCCCAGTATCTACTGTATATGGGCAGGGGCTTTCTGGGGGGGCAATAAAGTACTGATACATGATACATGGGGTAAGTACTAACACTGTATGTTGCCTGTTCTTCAGTAGAAGCTTGGTAAAGTTTTTTTAGAACAGTTTTTAAAACTGATGCCGTAGTTTATCTCTGCGAAGAACCCTAATTGGCATTAACAAAATGTGCCAGCTAGGCAAATTCCAGCCTTGCATGTCAGCCTCTGTAATGATTAGCTGTTTGTTAAGGTCCCATCAGATGAACCTCCACCTCTATGCAGGTTGTTAAAGATAAAACATATGCGGAGTGTTATACGACTTTACTGTGATAGCTGGCTCATGTTTTGGCCACTTGTAGGAAAAACCTCAAGTGACCTATCTAGAGTCTTTCCCTTCCACTCAGGGAATGGGGATATGTTTGTATGGTCAGAGTACAGGAGCTCGTACAGTCACTATAGCTGGCCATACATTATACAATCTCCTTATTCAATTTCCTTTAGATTTACCTTCACCTATGCAGTGTAAGGGCTTGTCTGATTTCATACAAATTCAAAGTGTTTAGGTTTATTATATGGTTTTGGTAAATCTAAAGGAAAAATTTCTTGATGCATCCATAGCCATAGGAGAAAGATTGTTGAGTACCGTATTTTTCGCCGTATAAGACGCTCCGGAATATAAGACGCACCCAATTTTAAAGGAGGAAAATCTAGAAAAAAAAATTCTGAACCAAATACTGTAGTAAAATATCACCTTCCCTTTCTGAGATCTATCCAGTGAACTCCAAAAAGGATGTTCACCGGTTTTGTACTCGGTCGATAGTGTCATTT
>BLSH010438737.1:232299-244699 GCA_018402905.1 Glandirana rugosa | reverse complement strand
CACCGCAGGAGAAATGCTAGCACAGGCTTCCAGTATCCGTAGTTTCAGGTGCTGCACATCTCGTATCTTCACAGCATAGACGATTGCCTTCAGATAACCCCAAAGATAAAAGTCTAAGGGGGTCAGATCGGGAGACCTTGGGGGCCATTCAACTGGCCCACGACGACCAATCCACTTTCCAGGAAACTGTTCATCTAGGAATGCTCGGACCTGACACCCATAATGTGGTGGTGCACCATCTTGCTGGAACTATGATGTTGGTGATAGGGAATTGCTGGCCATCAAGTCGGCTTTGGAGGAATGGCGGTACCTCCTGGAAGGAGCAGCTCACCCGGTATTGGTTTTTACTGACCATAAAAACCAAAAAAAACCCATCCATATGCTGTGAAGATACGAGATGTGCAGCACCTGAAAAGCCTGTGCTAGCATTTCTCCTGCGGTGTTGCTATCAGTGTGTGAAGAGTAGGAGAAGAGGGTTGCATTGACAATCCAACACAATGGGCAGCACATTGAACACATTTTATAAGTGGTCAGAAACTTGTAAATAACCCATGAAAGAATAACGTTACGTTAAAACCAAGCACACCATTGTTTTTCTTGTGAAATTCCCAATAAGTTTGATGTGTCACATGACCCTCTTCCTATTGAAAAAACAAAAGTTGGATTCAAAATGGCCACCATGGTCACCACCCATCTTGAAAAGTTTCCCCCTCACATATACTAATGTGCCACAAACAGGAAGTTAATATCACCAACCATTCCCATTTTATTAAGGTGTATCCATATAAATGGCCCACCCTGTGTGTATATATATATATATATATATATATATATATATATATATATAAACATTTATGAAAGTTCTAAACCTTTACACAGAGGACCAGCAGCATTTTGGGGGCATCTTCTTGCTTTAATCATATTTGAAGGGATATTTTGGATTGTCAGAACAGTTAAGTTTTCCATCAGAGCTCTGTGGGGACAGAAGAAGAAAGGAAAAATGTAAAGGTTGCTTGAAATATTAAAGAATTGAAATGTGCCTACAGACACTATGCATGCTCCTTACACAAAACAGTTGTTTCATGAATGATAGTTGTATAGATTTATATACTCACATTGGGTGAACGTTCTTCTGTTTTCGTCTGTGGAGCAAGGAGGAGAGGTGCTGAGGTTCTGATCTGTCTCGGGAAGGAAGGGTTGACAAGGGCGATCAGTTCATCCTAGCCAAAAGATTTTTTGGGTGGACCACAAATCGGCAGGAAGGTCATACAGATATATTACTGCTCCCCAATTCCTCTGGCTGGATTGGGTGAACTTCCTCTTAGGTTTGTGGAAGATCGAAGCAAATCAGTGTTTTGGCCTTTTGGGGCCAAGCAATAGGTCCAGTCCAAGTCAAACCTCCCCACCAACATACACTGTTAGACTTTCAAATGACCGTTTGTGAAAGATTATTTAACAGAGAATTCAATGTGGCCATCATTAACTCAAATAATTTTCATTCAACTGCAACAGATTTTCGTGCAGCTGCCATACTATAGGATGGAATCTTAATGTTTGACATTCAAACCTTTACGATAGTATAAAAATACAAAACAAACACATTTTCAGGGCCGCAATAACATAGAATTTTGTTCATTCAGATAAAAAGATAACAAAATTGTTTCATTCTAAACCTTTGAATTCTGATTTTCTCATCCATACAGTCGAAAATGAACATTGATTGTAAGCTCCTTGAGAACAGGGACTAATATGAATGTATAATACATATATAGCGCTGCATAAATTGACAGCTCTATATAAAAACCTGAAATAAATAAATACATTTCCCCATTGATCAATGAAGGTTTGAACATTCCTTTGTGAATTAAATTCTATCAGTCCGTGGCCAACTTTACTCTTTTGCACCTCCAACCATTCAGTCTTCAGGAGAGATGAGAAGCCCTAAGTAAGTTATGCGTCGCCCAAGTCATAGCTCATGCAAAGGCTATTCCCCCCCCCCCCCCCAATATAACAGTTCTGATTGGCACAATATTGTCCCATGGAGGAAGCCACGTGCTCATTTTTAAAGTCACAGTTATTCCATTATCATACCACACTGAACTGAATGGTGGGGAATGAAACAAAAAAAGGTAAGTAAATCCTGGGGAAGGATGGGGGTGGTTAAAGCAACCCTGTTGTCTTGCTCTGGATAGACAAAGCACAGGTTTGCTGTAAGTTAGGTAAGAATTTTCTCTTACCATGTTGTAGATGAACTGCTGACCATAGAAATATACTGTACAATAATTTCACGATTCTACACCAAAGGTCTCCAAACTGCAGCCCAGGGGCTGGATGTGGCCCTTTGCTTGCTGTTATCTGGCCCTTAGGGCATTATTCCACCAACTGACACCAATGATGGGGCACCATTTCCCCTACTGACACCAATGATGGGGCACCATTTCCCCTACTGACACCATCAATGGGGCTGTCACGTACCTGGTGGTTGAGTCTGGCTTATGCGGGGGCAACCTCTCCTGCGGCCCTGGTTCCAGAAGCCCTGGTAGTGCAGACAGGGAGCTCAGGAGCACAGGGGGGCACAAGGGCTGGACAAGTCTCTGATGGCTGGTATAGGTCCACTGAAGCTCGTGCAGGCTGAAGGATAGTGGTGCGGTCTGGGTCGGCAACTGGCTGGCGGTGAAGTACAGAGGGATCAGGCAAACGGGTAGTCGGGTACAAGCTAGGTCGGTAACGTACAGGTGGCTGAAGTACAAAGAATGCAGGCAGAAGAGTAGTCATAAATAATCCAAGGTCAGGGCAGGCAGATAGCAACAAAGTCCAAAGGATAGCCGGGGTCACAGAAACAGGAAGTCTCTCGGAACAAACGCTGGGGGCCACAGGTGCAGGAACGCTGTAGAACGGACAGCACTTGCTTCCTGGTGCTGTCCACTTAAAAGGCCGCTATTGGCGCCATTGCCGGCACATACGCCCGCGCATAGGCATGCCAGTGCCCGGGGATGATTCCTTACAGGTGCACTATCCCACCAAATGACACCAATGATGGGGCAAAATTCCCCCTACTGACATGATCAGTGGGGGCACTATTCCATCAACTGACTCCAATGGTGGGACACCATTACCACCACTGACACCATCAATGGGGCACTATTCCACCAACTGACACCAGTGGTGGGGAACCATTGCCCTTACTGACACCATCAATGGAGCACTATTCCACCAACTGGCGCCAATTATGGGGCGCCATTCCCCCTACTGACACCATCAGTGGGGTACTATTCCACCAACTGACACCGATGATGGGGCACCATTCCCCCTACTGACACCATCAATGGGGCACTATTCTTTTCATTGATATCAACAATGGGACACTATTCCAATCATTAAAACCAATGATGGGGCATTTTTTACTCCCACGGTCTACAGTCTGGTCCTACTAAAGCCTAAAGGACAGTAAACTGGCCCTTTGCTTGGGAAGTTTGGCGACCCCGTTCTACACCCTCAGTTAATATCTTTACCCAGCCATAAACTAGATACCCACTGCTTCCTGGAACAATTTGTTTGCCATGACATGTCATTTTCAAAAATGACCTTCTTTCCTTGATATACCAGATCTTTGGAGTGTCATACAAGCAGCCACTTATTGATCTGTCGTGGTTTGGAAGTGGGAGTAACAACTGTTTGGTGTACTACACCCCCTGCAAGTTTGACTCAGCAGGTGTTTGCCTGTCTGTGTCCACTACATCTAGTAAGGAATGACTCTGTATGGTGGAGTGTTTTCTTGGTGACACTGGATTGATTTTCTCCTCATTTGGGTGTTACACCCCCTGTCTTGTTTGACTCAACGGACGTATTTCCGTCTGTGTGCAATCTATTCGGTAGCCTCTACACGAGCCAGTGAAGGGAGTAGTGAGCACAAGGTGTCTTTCTGGAGAATTTGCCCTATTGTACTTCATAAGATGGACTTCATTAACTTTTTTCCATTTATTGCACAATCACTTTTGCACTTTATTGTATTTTTGTACCTTTTGACCTTTGCACTTTATTATTAGCAAGTTGCACTTTATATCCTTTACTGTATGGACATTTCACATTATGTCCTTATTTGTGATACACTAAGACCCCATTCACACTGGGGCGCTTTACAGTTGCTATTGCGCTAAAAATAGCGCCTGTAAAGTGTCTCCCCATTCAACCCAGTGTGTCCTTTCACACTGGGCGGCTCAGGGCAGTGCGCTTGCAGGAGTAAAATTAAACTCCTGCAAGCATGATTTTTCAGGAATGTGGGGAACGGTGTATTCACTGCTCCTCCACCGCCCCTGCCATTAGATTTAATGGGCAGCACTCCCGTAGCAGCTGTACACCGCTCCGGGAGCGCTGAACGCTGGCACTTTTAACCCCTGTTAACCCCTTGTGGGGGGGGTTAAAAGTGTTGTGCTGACGGTAGATCGCCGCTAAATTAGGAGCGGTTTACCACTAACGATCCGGCGGTCCCAGTGTGAAAGGGGCCTAAATAAGAACATCAGCACTTTATTTACATTGTACAGACATGTGTGTATGTCCCTTCATTGATACATCTATACATGTCCCTTCACACAGAGGAATTGCACCTTTATTATTATTTGCTGATGTTTTGAAGTTTTAGCGCTGCACTATTATTTAATATTTCTGTTGTTTATCTGGTCAATTTTTGTGCTGGCGGCATGAACATAAGAATATTTGATCCACCACTTTTTTGGGTTCACATCTACACAGAAAACAACACACCTGATCCTCAACACATTATAACACATGTGCTTTGGTGCTGGGAAATAAAGTCGGGAAGGTTTTTCATGTGTGGTCACTTTCTGATGATCCAGAAAAAATGAATGGGAAGATGTGATGCCACTAACAATGCACCCTTCCACACACTGTAAATAGACCTTCAATTGCACTTTTGCTGTCTGTGTATCTGATGGGGAGACTTCTCTTTACTTCCTGTCTATGTGGGTGCAAGGCTGAACAGAAAGTGAGGGTATATCCCTAAAACAGGGACTATGGAAGAAATAAAAACACATTTTTCCTAAAATATTGAGGAAGATTGATATATTTTTTTTTTATTGTTGTCTGTGTCTACATTTGGGAGATTTCTCCTCACTTCCTGTCCAGGGTGACAGAACAGGAAGGGAATCTTCTCTATGGGGCACAGCAATTTAAACTCAACAGTAGTCATTCTTAACTAGGGCTCTGTTAAACCCTAGGGTTCCTTCAAATGTTACCAGGGGGTTCCTTGGGTTGTGGCTGATTGACTTCCCATCTGATGGTGTCTGCATACTTCTAGGGCCAACGTCCAGGGCTGCTGATAGGGGGGTAAAACCAGCCCTGGTGTGGGGGGCCCGGAGCACACAGGGAGAGGGATTAGTGACAGATGACAATTGTGTCTCTTTTCCTCCAACAGATGAAAGTTGCTCTCCTTCCCTTGCCACAAGCTTTCATCTGATAAAGAGACAGTCGTCCCTCACTATTCCCCCTCCCTGTGTGGGCCCCTCTCCTCTCAGCACTGGAGTTTATTATCTCTAACTTAGGCTCCATGCACACTGGCTTAAAAACAAATTGCTGCTTCTACAGGAGTTTAGTGTTTTGCCTGTAGAAGCAGCTCAATGTTATCCTAGGTATCCAGACACATTAGGACAATTACAGGCATATTTTAAGCTCAACATTTAAGAGACAGAAAAAAAACCCTTCTGGTCTCCTAAACTCGTCTAAACTTTGTACAAAAAATGTTCTATATGAGTGTTTTTTTCTGCCAAGTGAACTGGAGTTTCTTTAACCACTTGCCGACCGCCAACCGCAGGTTGACGGCGACAAGGTGGTTCGTTATCGCAAATCGCCGTCATATGACGGCAGCTGCGATAACGCGCACTGCGAGCGCGCCGCCGGAGGCGCGCCTGCGCGCTCACTGTGTTCTGGGAGGGCCAGGGAGTGGGTGCGGCGGCTTCGATTGCCGCCGGCTACCCGCGATGGCCCCCCCCGGAGTGAAGGAGCGGAGGTCCGAGTAAGTAAACACGGACCTCCGTTCTGTGAGGGGGGAAGGGCTGTGATCACAGCCTTCCTGTATATGGAGGCTGTGACCACTTCCCTTCCCCAGCTAGGGCAGTCCCCCCACAGTTAGAACACGCCCAGGGAACACTGTTAACCCTTAGAACGCCCCCTGCAGGTTAACCCCTTCACTGCCAATGGCATTTACACAGTAATCAGTGCATTTTTATAGCACTGATCGCTGTATAAATGCCAATGGTCCCAAAAAAGTGTCAAAATGCTCTGACATGTCCGCTGAAATATCGCAGTACCGTTAAAAATCGCAGATTGCCGCCATTATTAGTAAAAAATAAAAAAATAATAAAAACCCCAAAAATGAATTCTCATCATCCATAAACGCGGCCACTTTTGCGCAAACCAATTAATAAACGCCGATTGCAATTTTTTTTATCGCAAATATGAGGAAGAATATAAATCGGCCAAAAACGGTGAAAAAAAATGTTTTTTTATATTTTTTTTTTGGATTTGTATTTTAGCAAAAAGTAAGAAATTTGGGTTTTTTTTGCAAAATTGTCGCTCTTCTTTTGTTTATAGCGGCGATCAGAAATGACGCAGAGGTGATCAAATACCACCAAAAGAAAGCTCTGTTTGTGGGAAAAAAAGGACGCAAATTTCGTTTGGGTACAACGTCGCACGACCGCGCAATTTTCAGTTAAAGCGACGCAGCGCCGAATCGCAAAAAGGGCTCCGGTCCTAAAGCTGGAAATCCTTCCGGGGCTGAAGTGGTTAAGCCCAGTGTGCATGGAGCTTAGCTTTTTTCTCTCCCTCTGTCCCTCTGATCCCGGAGCCTGGATATTTTTTCATCTCATCTTCATTTTTATTTATTTACTCAGTTTTATCTTTTAGATTTAGCGGGGATTCTATGAGTTGTGTTGTATTTGTGTCTGCTAATAGTTTTATTGTATATTTAGCGAAATATAGCTTCAATACTTTCGGGGGGGGGGGGGGTTGGCCCTGTCAAATAGTCTGTACGGGGCCCCGTGGTTTCTATCAGCAGCCCTGCCAACGTCACTTGGCAAGGCCAGCAGCATGACTCAAGGGGGGCATTCTGACCAACACTGTAAGGGTTGCAGACCTCATAATGATCACCAAAGGGACATTTTTCGTACTAATCTTGGATACGTTGGTTTTAGCAGGAGTTCCCCAAGACCTGAGTATTATTTTAGGGGTCCCCCTGGGGTAAAAAGACTGAGAAGGGCTGCAACAGAGGTTCTAACCCTTCCCCATCCTGTCTAAAACTAAAGAAAGTGTTGTGTGGAGTTGTCCTCTAAATTCCTGAGTTTGGGTGGATGGCACTCTCCCCTTATTTGTCTTGCGGTGATTAGTCGTAGCCTTGGCTCGTTGAGCACTCAGATTGAAGTTAGCGAGCTGTGTCCATTCTTCTACATGCTGTGCTGTGTATCAGTGCACTATTGTGTGTGTGCATCCATTTGTCTGGGTTATCTTTGTGTACCCAGATAGGGCACAATGTGTGTATCTTTCACTAGTGTTGTTTATGTGTCACACACGGATTGTGTCTCTACACGTGGGCCACTTTATTATTATTATTTTTATTATATTAATCAGACGCATCAGGATCATAAGAGAAATAAATCTTCATCTCTGATTTTATAGGTTTTGAGATATCTGTACATAATGGATATTAAGTATCAATGGTTATGTGGTCATTTCTCTGACATTGTGCTGAAAAATTTGTTGTCCTTTTTTAGTATTTTATTTTATTTTATTTTTAGAAAATACAATAAAAAATGTTGCAAAAAAAAGAAAAGAAAACTAAAATGTAACCACACCAACTTTCTTCCTATATAACGTTTTTATTATTTTGTTCTGAATCCAGGAATACTTTTTTTTAGAAAACAGGATATTTTCCTTACTGTTCTTATATGTGTAAAATTCCCGTATTAACATCTTTTTATGATTTTGAATTTTTTTAACTATAGAGTGATTGCAGCCATGTTAGTGCACCAGCGACAGAAACAATTGTGTACTGTCTGTGATATTTTTTATTTGCACTAACATACAATTTTGCAGGACCAGCGGGGGTGTCCCCTTCAGGGCCGTCTTTAATGCAGGGCAAAAGGGGCAGCTGCCCCGGGCCAGTCATTGTTGTGGGGCCCAAATGAGCTGCCCCACTGCCAGAAAATAGTTGATAAGTGGAGACAGGAGTGCCCAAGAAAAGGTTTGCCCAGGGTCCAATCAATATAAAAGATGGCCATGGTCCCCTTTATAAAGGTCCTAGCAATACTGAATCAGTACTGCTGGGACCTTGAAGAAAGGGACACACCCTGAAAGCTTGTCCTGAAAAATTGTATGTTAGAGCAAATAAAAAAAGTATCACTGACAGTAATTGTTTCTAGATTAGCCACTGAAAGGGAGGTCTCATTAGCTCTTTTTAATTACTCTCACTCAATGTAAAGTCAGTCACTAAAATCTCATAACATGGTAAAATTCTTTACATAGTTACTTTCAATACTATTAAATTAGCAGCTTTCATTAACCACTTCAGCCCCGGAAGGATTTCCCAGGTTAGGACCAGAGCACTTTTTGCGATTCGGCACTGCGTCGTTTAACTGACAATTGCGCGGTCGTGCGACGTTGTACCCAAACAAAATTTGCGTCCTTTTTTCCCACAAATAGAGCTTTCTTTTGGTGGTATTTGATTACCTTTGCGTCATTTCTGATCGCCGCTATAAACAAAAAAAGAGCTACAAGTTTGCAAAAAAACAGTTTTTCTTACTTTTTGCTAAAATACAAATCCAAAAAAAATATAAAAAACTTTTTTTTCATCGGTTTTGGTCGATTTATATTCTTCATATTTTTGGTAAAAAAAATCGCAATCAGTGTTTATTGATTGGTTTGCGCAAAAGTTGCTGCATTTACGAATGATGAGAATTCATTTCTGGGGTTTTTTTTTTTTTACTAGTAACGGCGGTGATCTGCGATTTTTAGAGGTACTGCAATATTGCATGTTTTACATGTCGTACCATTTTGACACTTTTTTGGGACCATTGGCAATTATACAGCGATCAGTGCTAGGGTAACTAGGGGATAACTGTGTTCCCTGGGTGTGTTCTAATTGTGGGGGGGCTGGGCTACCATGGGCATAAGATATCTAACTGATCTCAGTGACAGAGCAGGGAAACGCCGTGTTTACATCAGCAGTTCCCCGTTCTTTTGCTGTGGCAGCTCATCGCGGCTTGCCGGCGGACATCGGGTCCTCCCGAGCTGCGGGCACACTCCTCTGGAGTACGGCTGGTGCCCCCTAGCTGCCACTCCAGAAATCGCCGTTTAATTATGGCGATTCACAGGACGCATCCACGCTGCCGCAGTAAATATACTGTGCGCAGTGTGGAAGGGGTTAAAGTGATACTAAAACACTGTTTAATTTACATTGTCCCTTCTATTTCTGTATGTGGATGATGGCACTGTAATAATTTCACATAAAAGAAAATCAAATTACCACTTTCCTAATCCAGCTGTCACATGACCGAGCTCTCTCCCAGCCTGTCTGCAGGGAAACATAAGCAGGAGGAGCTTCTAGTTCTCTGCTGCTGGGCACATGTTCAAAATGAAAAAAAAACAGCCTTTGCAATACAGAGTAAAATTACATAAATAATATAAATAAACCGTGTTAAATTGGCATACAAATATATATTAAAACGTTTATTATTAACAATATTAATAACAATTAAACCTTTGTTATTTTGTGGAAATAACATGGTGTGGGTGGATTTCTGCCAGCCACAGGCTGTGTCACACCCCTCCAGCCTGTGTCTTAGAATAACAGGGAGGTGAATCCACCATTAATCTACATGTACTATCCCGCCCTATTGTGTTTATCTGGTTAGTGGGCATGGAGAAGGAAAGAGGGAGTGGGCTGTCATTTACCACTTTGTATACGCTCACAGGTGTGACTCTATAGTCACATGGGCTGCTAAGATGTGATAGGGAGGAAATACTCAGCATAGAAACTCACTGAAAACTGAGCATGTGCAGAGTTGCCACCACAGCTGCAAAACCTAGCTGCACTGGGGACATGAACAGAAGGTAGAGACAGGGAGCTGCAGGATCAACCAGGTTTTTTTGCAGGATACATAAAACGAGTCTTATAGTGACTGAGCGAAGAGCATGTAATACACCATTTATTGATAGTTTTTAATGATGTGGGTTTAGTGACAGTTTAAAGTAATAATTCATTTACCTTGCCCCCCCCCCCCCCCCCAAGGCACCTCTTCCCCACAACCTTGGCCGGTGCTTGTGGGGGGTCTGTGACGGGGAGCTTATTTGAACCAGGAGCATGCTGGGCCGAAGTCATCACAGGGGGTGGGGTCCCTTCGTTATTTAAGAACTGTTAGACGGGAACCTTCAGCATAAGCAGACCTTTTTTCTTTTTCGGGTCGGTGGTGCGGTGGGCGTCGTGATTGACGATGGATCTACACCAGGGGACATTTTTTTTAATTTTTATTTTTTAAATAAAGGACTTGTCAAAAACTATTGAATGTCTTTTTATCACACTACACATTTTTTTTTTGGTGAATGAGTAGAGGTACTATGTACCTCATAGTCATTCACATGGGGGACTGGGATCTGGGGGCCCCCTTGTTAAAGAGGGCTTCCAGATTTAGTTAAGCTACCCGCCCGCAGACCCCCACAGCCACCGGCCAGGGCCCTTGTCCCCATCCTCTCTGTCCCGAAGCACCCCTCCATGTTGAGGGCATATGGCCTGGTATGGTTCAGGAGGAAGGGGGGCGCACGCTTGTCCCCTCCCTTTCCTGACCTGCTGGCCTGTATGGTCAGATTAGGGTCTGGTATGGATTTTGGGGGGGACCCCACACCATTTTTTAAAAAAGAAATTGGCATGGGATTCCCCACGCGTTGGGGGGGGGGGGGCCCCGCGAAGGTTTTTTTTTCAGATTTATTTATTGCCAGCAATCCTTTTTTTTACATTCAGCTGTCAGCTGAACCCAGATTGGGTTTACTTACTCAATATAACCCTGTTAAGTAGAAGCATAATGGGCTACTATGCAGCGTAGTAGCCCATTATGTGCCACTTATCTGTAAACGAAGCCTGCGGCGTCCAGTGATGTCCACGCTCCAGGCCACGTCCATCTTCTGCCCCTCTTCCTTCCGGGGCCGCGACTCCGGCTCTGTGAGTGGCCGGAGCCGTGTGACGTCACTCCTGCGCATGCGCACAGGAGCCACCAGTCACGGCACAGGGTCAGTGGAGAAATGGCACGGAGGCCGTTTCTTCACTGCGCATGTGCCGACATGATGTTGGCACAGCAGTACACTGCATATCTCCTGAACCGTGCAGGTTTGGGAGATATTCAGTGCACCTACAGGTAAGCCTTATTCTAGGCTTACCTGTAGGTTAAAGTGGTTGTCACAGGTTGACAACCACTTTAACAAGCATGTATAATAAGCAAATATAGCTTTCCCCATATGCATATATATTTAAAACCTGTAAATAAAAATTTGTTTTTAAAAATCCTTTAACACTGTAATATTATTCACATTAAAGGGAAACGCCATAAAAACAGCTCAACACATAATTTATTGTTTTGTAATTCTGTTCAGCCAGTCTTATTTTCCCTGCCAAGCAATACAGCCGGGAAGATCAGACTACAGCTTCCTGGTTCAGCTTTCTATTAACAAACAAGGCCAACAAAGCAAAAAAACAAAGACAAAGGGTAAGAGACTATATTCTTGCCTGCCCACAAGAGCTTGCAATCTAAAAGATATAATGGAGGACACTGACATCTAGAACCAGGGCCATGTGTGATGATGTTCCATACCCAAGCCATGAAGGGTCCCTCTGTTTCTCTAATCTCCATCTCAAAGGTGATTCCATTACTCCTTATGTATACTGGCTGTGTATTCCTGCTCATAGTTTACACTACAGTGCTTGAAATGTTATGAGTCATTTTATATATACAGTGGGGGGAATAATTATTTGATCCCCTGCCGATTTTGCAGTGGTTGATGTTCTTTGCAGACTGGAGACACGAACGGTTGTTCCCAAAGAGGTGGTTCATGATTCAGTACAAAACGAACCCCTAGTTTATGAATAAAATGAGTGACTTGACGTTGAGTTAAATATTGTAAACATAGGACACAAAAAAAAGACCTAAAAACCAAATATAAGACAGAGATAGTAAATTTTATGTGGATACTATTTGTAGTATCTGGGAAGTAAAGAAACATTCGTCTGTTTGGATGTTTTAGCCGTCCCCTAGTTTATTAATAAGGGGGGTGACATATATATTTTACTGAGTATTGTAAAGTTCGTGACATCACATTTGATACTCGTCCTTATGTGTCGGTCATA
>BLSH010438737.1:192279-209105 GCA_018402905.1 Glandirana rugosa | reverse complement strand
CAAATACCATGTGACATAAAATATTGCAGCAACCGCCATTTTATTCTCTAGGGTCTCTGCTAAAAAATAATATATAATGTTTGGGGGTTCCAAGTCATTTTCTAGCAGAAAACACTGGATATTTAATTGTAAGCCACTAATGTGAGAAAGGGTTTAGTCTTTAAATGGTTAAACTTTCCTGATAGCCTGGAGATAATTGCTTTGAAAGAAGAAGATACATTGTTGTGTTTATTCTCCTAACTCTCAACAACTATCCAGGCAGCCTGTTTGTTACTTTTCTTCAGTCTAAGTGGAAACAAATATCCCGGGCAGCGGCAGAGTGTAACAGCTGTTAGATGAAGCAGAGAACGGCTCTCGCTGAATCTGACAGCTGTTTTACCATGGGGAGAGAAGAAACGGCAGCCACTCGCCAGGATGCGATTTCTGGTCGCCATGGCGACCTGGCGCCTGGGGTTTGTCGAGGCCTGCTCTAGATGTATAGACAGATGGAGCTGTATGCAAATGTAGACTTTTCCTGTAAAAGTCAAGTTGGGTCTTGTTCCCTATTGGTCATTGAGGTCACCCATCATAAAAATGAACCAATAAGGAGTCTTCAGAGGTGGGTCACCTTTGACTTTTGCAGTAAAACTTCATATTAGACATATACCTATGGTTGTCTCTAATGATTGTTTGCCTCCTCCTGGACAGCACAGAGGAAGCAACGCTTTGCCCTGCTGTCACTTCAAAGTTTACTGGAGTGACCGTTACTGAAGAGCAAAGCTGTATTCAATTTTTTAAAATTTTTCGGCAATCCGACCACTTAGGTGACAGATAAAAAAAGTTTTGATCTTCCCGTATCCTTTTAGAGGCGGGCCCTGAGGATTTGTCCATACCTTTAGGCTCCATGCACACTGTATCTGATAAACGACCGTTTTTGGGCGTTTTTTTTAACAGCCCAATAACGCCACTTTATGTTATCCTATGTGTCCATGCACACATGGACGTTAATTGTCTTTTATCAGCAGTGGTGTTTTTGGGCTGTTATCTGAATGCCCTGAATTGGCGTTCAAAAGTCATTCTTTAGACCACAAAAAAACGCCGGATGCCGCTAAACTCTCATAAACGCTGGTAAACGGCTGTTTATCGGTGTCCGGTGTTTTTTGCAGTCAATGGAAGCTAATGAAGAAAAAAAAAACGCCCAAAAACGCAGACGCCGATAAACGCAGATAGACGACGGTAAACGCTGCTTACAAAACGCTGCAAAAGAACGTTTTGTAAGCAGCGTCTCCTGCCCGACGCCGAGAGAGCCCAGATAGCGTCCAGTGTGCATGGAGCCTCTCCCTTAAGGCCGAGCACACATAACACTATTTATTGCCAGTGGACAGTGATTGAGCCAGCCAATCGGAATTAGTGAATACAAGATTGGACTGTACATTCCTGCTGAAATTCCAGCAGAAATACCTGCATAGCAGCCACATACCCCTTAAAGCTGACTCCAGGCACACAGCTATATAAAGAGATGAAATACATATACTGGAGATCTTTTACCTGTAGATCCGTCATTTATCCCTAAGCTCCTACTAAGCTCCTCTCTACAGCACAGCCCTGTCTAGCAGGGGAGGGGTTCCAACCTTTCTCTGCTACAGTTTCCCTTTCGCTTACAAGTCTCCTTCCCACTACCACCCTCTGACTGCATAGTGAAGGGAAAGGCACCGCATTAATGAGCTCACTCACGCCTTTGTCACTTTGATGTCTCCTCCTATCAGCATGCTTTCTGCACTGAAGCACCTAATTGGCTCCTTGTGCTTCTTCTCCCTCACCCTCCCTGAGCTGTGCTGTACAGGAACTGGAATAAGCTGATACCAGGTCAGATTTACTGCATGTATTCAAAAACATACATTTACTGATGTATTGGTGGTTACAGAGCTGTGTTAATGTCCTTTTTGATCTGCCTGCAGATCACATGAAAGTCTAAAACAATTTAAAGTTAAACTCAAGGTTTGCTTTTTTTTTCATTTTAGAGCAGGGAAGGGATAGATCAGCTATCAGATGATCACCTCGCTGGGAAGGTTTTTCTCTCACTTCCTGTCCTTGTAAAACACGTTAGAGGAATACCTTAAAGGAGTTCTACTGCTTCCCCACTATCCAATATCCTAAAAAAGGGTTTTGGATAGAATTTTACAGGCCCATGGACTTTATAGGCACCAGGGTACAACACATTTCTTTTAAACAAATATATATTGTATTACAATATTTCTAAAACATAGAAAAACATTAAAAATTCCACAAAAAAACTGCTATTTAGATTGAAAAAAAATACCACCAACTGAAACATCAAATGAACCCCCTAATCCTAATACATGGTAAATGGTATGGCTGGAGATGGCCAGGCTGGCTTGGTGTAGGTTGAAGTGACTTGTTCAAGCTCTACATGTTTCGCGCTGTTGCGCTTCCTCAGGAGCTTAAGCAAGTATTAGTGTATAATGGCAGGCTGTAGGACCGCCGTAGTTAAAACCCATCTGGAGGAACAATAGGAGCAGAGACAACCATCCAGAAATGTCAGGGTTCTATTTGCTACAAGAGGTAGGAGTTGTAGGGATATTAGCTCAGGAAGAGTAGAGGCTCCTTGAGATAGTATAGAAATACATGTTCTGTAGAAATCAATGCTGTAATGCAAGGCAACCGATCCCTTTAAGGGTCTCCCCAAAATACATACTATAGATCACGGTCTTCAGTAGTATAGTTTCTCCAATATAAACCTGTTAGGTCTTAGATGTCCGTGGCCATTATTTCCGTGCAGCTCGTCCGCACCTTCACACAGCCCCCACCTCGGTAGCAAGTTTGTCGGTAAATGGTCTTGAGTTGGTGTGAATTTAGATATATTCTTGCTCTGTTACAGACACGTACCTTAGCATTTCAGTTTTCCCATTAACTCATTGTGAGTTTACTTTCCAGAGAAAGTTACTGCTGAGTAGTCCAGACAATGCTGATTGATAAACTTATCCTATAGACTAATATTTGCAGCCAGATAATATGTGAAATGGACACGGATCATTGCAGTGGTTGTGATTGTCTTTTCCTGTAGATCTAATGAAGAAACACATATCATACAATCTCTGCAGTGTGGGGTGTACAGGGAGTGGAGGGGAGAGTTGGGTGTGATCTATTGTTTCCACATCAGTGTTGGTGAGTTATGGCCTTTACAATGACACAAGGGTCCAAATAGTGATATTTCTCACTTTCCTAGGAATACAGTTCAGTGCTGCACTTCTCAGCTACAGTCGATGGTTTTGATTCCTAGTTTAGTAAATAGGAATAGTTGTCTAGAGATTAAACCTAAATGAATATTGTCTATGAGTTATGTATTCTTATTGAACCTTGGTGTGCTTTGTGTATTTCTTCCATATCTGTGCAGTGATCCAATGTGAGATTTTTCCATTTCCTGTAATAAAGACCACTCACTGCTGGTCTCTCTCCTTGTGCAGGGTGACTGGTCTTGTCTCCGCCCCCTCCTGTAGTAGTTCTCTACATGCAGCCTGCAGTAGGTGGGGCTTACCAGGTACCTCCCATAGTTTTGCTCTCTGCGCGGGCTATGCACCGTACAGTGATGGGATAATATATGGGCTTGTTTAGACATTTGCTGCTCAAAGGTGGATACAGTATATATCTTTTGTCGCTACTGAGAAATCTATTTAAATGCAAGTGTCTGTGCCTGAAGTTTAGCATTAAAGGAAACCTGTCACATTCCCTATTAAAGGGGCAAAAACAGGTTCTCTTTATAGCTTAGCTCCTCTGCACTCCCTCACTACCTCCCTAGACACAATCATAGAACGGGACTTGACTTTCCACTAATCAATTTGGGCGATTTAAGTGTTTTTTTCTTGTTATCAATAGTTTTTATTAGAGTTTCAAAACAATACAGAATAGGAACAGGTATAAAAATAGTATCTGGAATGGTATGCATCTTTATCAAGGCAATCCGTGCTAAAACATACAAAAGAGGTATAAAAGAGTTAAAGGAAAAATATAACGTACAATTGTTGCTCCAGATTCATATTTCCAAGCAAAATAGTAACCTAGACTAGACATGTGCAATTCGTTTCCTTACGAATTCGTTTTGTAACGAATTTTGACATATTTGTTAATTCCGAAGTATCTGAATTAACGAAAATCCGCTTACCAAATTTTTCCGAATATACATAAATTCGAATAGTTGAATGTTCGTGAATTCATAAATTCGAATAGTCAAATATTTGAAGATTCGGAAAATTGAAAATTCGGAAATTCAAAACCTGAAAATTTGAAAATCTGAAATAATAACTAACTATGATAACTTAACTATTACTAGCTATTAAATTATAGGTATTGGAATTTCAAATTTGGCTGTTAGTGAACGTAATAAATACAAATTTATCCGAAAGTTACAAATGATCTGAAATAGCGAATGCCGCATCTAAACGAATAAAAACGTAACACATTAATAATAATGATAATAAATAACAATAATAATAAAAACGTTTTATTTATTATTAATTTGTTCCGTTCTATTTGTTTAGATGTGGCATTCATTACTTCGAATAATTCATAACTTCGGATAAATTTGGATTCGTTATGTTCACTAACAGCCAAATTTGAAAGTAAATTCCAATAGTTATAATTTAATAGTTAGGTATTATTAGTTAGTTATTTATTTATTATTTCGAATTTACGAATCGCGGTCATAACGAATGACCCGAAAACAAATGAATTTTTCAGCAGTGCACAAGTCTAACCTAGACCATGAAGTAGTACATTTTTTCAAAGGAACATTCACTAAGTTGGTGACCTCACAAGGGCTCGTGCTAGTTCATATCTCCAGTGCCTTGCCAAAACCGTCTTGGCCACTAATATGTGGATTACCACTGTTCTATAGCTATAAGGGAAGTCGTCTATGCACAGGTGTAGGGTTGCGAGGCCTGGGTCTAGTTTGGTTAGTATTCCAGTTATGTCTGCAAGAATTTGAAACATTTTTCTCCAAAAGCTATTTATGCTTTTGCAGGCCCAAAAGATATGGGTGTTTTTTTCTTGTTGATAGCTAAAAGATCAGATTACCCTCTTGTACCAGAGTCAGGGATGCATGTGCTTCTTCTGCGTAGAAGTAGGCAGCTAGGCTGGTCTTGAACCTTTATTATTATTATACGAATAATAATAAATGAATAAATAAATGTAAAATAAATACACAAATAAATAAAAATCATAAATAAATTCAATAAATGAATACTAAGTAGCAATATATAAATAATTAACCCTTTAATTTAACCCTTAGAGCCAGTTCACATAGGGGCGATCTGACTTCAGGGGTGACTCTGAGCCGCCCTGCACAGCGTGACTTCAGCGCAGCTTGCAAACGACTTCTGTAATAGAAGTCAATGCAAGTCGCCTGAAGTCGCCTCTAAAGTAGTGCAGGAACCTTTTTCTAAGTTGGAGCGACTTGAGTCACTCCTATTAGAACGATTACATTGCACTGCATTTAGCGTGACGTGTCAGGCGACTCAAGTTGCCTGAAAAGTCGCCCCTGTGTCAACCGGCTCTTACCCCTTAAAAAATAAAATAATAATAAATAACTAAACACCTACCACAAAAAAAAAATATTATTATTATTTAAGCAGAGTTCCACCCAAAAGTGGAACTTCCGCTTTAACGGAAGGTGACCCCCTGACATGCCACAACTGGCATGTCATATTTTTGGGGGGGCCGAGGGCACTGTTTTCACAGAGTCCCAGGTCCACTTCCTCTCCTAGCGGCGCGGAGCCGGAAGGAAGTTCACCTTCCTCGCCTCCAACCCGGCGATCTTCTGGGACACGTCACAGGTCCCAGAAGATACGCCGGCCATTTACAAGGCGCAGCGCGACTCGCACATGCACAGTGTGCACCTGGCTTTGAAGCCAAAGCTGGGCGCTCACACTTGTGATGCTGGCGCCACCGAGGGGAGGGGGAGAAAAATGAGCCACATCGCTGGAGCCTGGGACAGGTGAGTGTTCAATTGTTAAAAGTCAGCAGCTACACTTTTTGTAGCTGCTGACTTTTAACTGGGTGGAACTCCGCTTTAATGTATTTTTTTGTTTGAGTTTGGGTGTTGTTATTTTATTATTATCATTATTATTATTTTAATTATTAATAATAATAATAATAATAATAATGTATTTAATATTTTTTAAAGTTAGAGGTTAATTATTATTTATTAATGTATTATTGCATATTATTCATTTATTTTACTTATTTATAATGATTTTTAGTTATTTGTGTATTTATTTTACATGTATTTATTCATATATTATTACTATTTTATTTTTTACTTTTTTCCATTTGAGTAGAAAATCGTGCAAAAACGCACAAAATGGCGCATTTCCATTGGTTTCTAAGGGAATGCAAACACGCCAAAAACGCCCAAATCTGCCCGATTCGAGCGTCAAAAAAAGCTCCAGAACTTGTTTGAGCTTCAGGCCACTTGGAGTGGAGATGTGAACTGTCTCCATAGAGAATCATTGATTTTTTTTCTCCTCCTCTTTCAGGTGGGAATAGGGTCCTCAGGCTCCATGCACACTGGGCTTAAAAAAATGCCAGTTCCCTTGACAGAAAGAAACGCTCATATAGAGCAATTTTTGTACAAAGTTTAGACGAGTTTAGGAGAGGTTTGCATTTTCTTCCTCCAGAAAGCTCCAATCAGAAACGCGAACCAGAAGTGTTTTTTTTTTTTTCCTGGCTCTAAACGTTGAGCTCAGACTATGCCTGTAATCATCCTTATGTGCATGGACACCTAGGATAACACTGAGCTGCTTCTACAGGCAGAACACAAAACTCCTGTAGAAGCAGCGATTTTTAAGCCACTGTGCATGGAGCTTTAACCCTAACAAATGCACCGTGGTTGTTGGTAAATCTAAAGGAGATTGTTCATTCATATTGATTTTGATCAATGCATTAAAATTCATTCTTTTGCTGAAACTGAGATCTGATTGGGTCGTGCATTTTTCACGTTATTATTAGTCGAAATAATGGGGTATTATACCTACACCCGTATAGCAATGTGCTAACATCAGTGTTTCCCTGTTCTATATCCTCCACAGATACTTCACCCTCAGACGTCACCGGTATCAGCGCTGCAAACGGTATTGGGGTTAACTCTTTGTGTGCCATCTGCGGTGACAGAGCGACAGGGAAACATTACGGGGCATCCAGCTGTGATGGCTGCAAGGGTTTTTTCAGGAGGAGCGTCAGGAAGAATCACATGTACTCCTGCAGGTGAGTGGACTTCCCCTGCACTCTCACTATATATAACAGGCAAATATTACCCCCCCCCCCCTTATTTCAGTTATGTAGTCATTACATTTTAGATAATGGTGCAGTTGGTTTTATATTAGCTTGCAAGATTTAAGCCAACCATAGACAGATCGAAATTCGGGCAATTCAACAGGAGCCGAATGAATTTCAATCTATCTATGTACAGGTTTCTGTACAACCAGCCTGTCGGTTTTTTGTTCGTTTACTACTGGCGGCTATAGCCACCAGCAGTGATCATTGTATTCTGATGACTGGGAAAGCTCCCGCTGTCAGAATACAAAAGCACAGAGGGAGGGATTCCCCCATCAAAACTGACTGGGGTTGAAAGAAATTGCATAATGTATGGCATGCCTTAGCCCTGCCATACACGGAGAAAATTTCTTTCCTGCAACCGTAGGTTGCAGGAAAGAAATTTGCATGATTCCCCCATCAACACAGACAGCGCTGACAGGGGAATCCCTCCTGCCGAGCAATTGTCTTCTCCTGGCAGGGCAGAAGCCGACCCCGCCGGGAGAAGACAGTGATTATCACTAGTGGCTATGGCAGCTGCATGCGATAGTTGCAAGATAATTTGGCAGGCTGGTTGTACCCAAGCTGATCAATCGATCAACTTGGTACATTCTGTCTGCCCATTAATGGTTTGAATGTCGGCCGGTTTCTGCTGCACCACCTGAGATTCGAACTGTGTATGGCCAGCTTTAGGCTGGGAGAGGAAGGGGCAGCACTTGACCAGGCTGTGTGGTTTTAAAGTTGAACTCCAAGCTAAGCTTCAAGTAAGAATATTACTCAATAGTCATAGAAGTCTATAAATCCACTTAGCAAAGCCAGATATAACATTGTAAAAATAGCAATGATGCCGTCACTGTGTTGTACACAGCCTGTGCAGAGAGCAGAGCTGTGGGAGGGACCCAGCAGACTCCACCCACTACAGACTGCCTGTAGAAATTACAGGAGGGGGCGGAGACAAGACCAGTCCCCCTGCACAAGGAGAGAGAGCAGCAGTGAGCGGTCTTTATTACAGGAAGGTAAAATGTCACACTGGATTACTGCACAGATCTGGGAAAAACACACAAAATACACCATTATCCAATGAGAATACACATGACTCATCTATTTAAACAATATTTCCTTATCCTGGAGTTCAGCTTTAACTACAGTAGAGAAAAAAGAGGTGAGAACCAGGCTGCGCTGTCTGATAGAGATGTCTGGATGAGAGAATTAGTGGAATGAAATGATCCATTGTTAGGCTTCATTCACACTAATGTGTTTTTTGATGCATTTTGCAGAAATGCAGAGAATTTTTTAACATGGGTTCCTATGGAACATATCAGTGCAATTTTATTTATGCCTCTGCGTTTTTGTAAAGGGTCGGGGACTTTTTCCCGCAAAATGCAGTGTTTTGCATGAAATAGACTTCAATGGGCAAAATCGCGGTAAAAAACACGGAAAGCACTGCAAAAACACTGAAAAGCAAAATGCATAGATGTGAATCAAGCCTAAAGCCCCATACACACGATCCGAAAAATTGGACGACGGATCGTCTGTTTTTTTTTGCATGCTAATCTCAGATCGAATCGGAAGAGTGTACTAAAGTCACGAAAATTCTCGTATGACAGAATAAAAAATCGGAAGTCATGTCATGTGTTGTAGTGTATTTGTATTGTATTTTCGGACAACAACTGTAGTGATTTAAAAAAATGGTACGAGAAAAATTTTCGTGTTTGTCCGATCGGATAATATTGGATGACCTGTCATGATCGGCTCTCATAAGCTCTGTACTAACGATCGGATTATCATACGATCGCTTCGAAAGTGGGATTTTTCGTCCGATTTTCGGATGGCGTGTTCGGGCCATAAGACAGGTAAGGCTGTTCTCATTTCCGCTGAGTGGTTAGCGGTGTGCCTTCACATTCACATTGAATCCTCGTTTTGTTCCCATAATAATGAGGATCATGGATGTGTTTTCAGAGTAATCCGAGAGCACGTTGGCCTTTTTCATTCCAAAGGAAAATAAAAACCAGCACTCAAAGCGTGCTCTAGCACCTTCCTGATTGACAGTTGGTTCCAATAGTTATTACCAATCCAAACAAGTAGCTCTAGCCAACCTTTTCATGCTTTCACTGACTATCGAAGGGTTTGGAGGTTTGTTCCGCCATGGAGTTTCAAGTAACCACTATGTATGTCTTATTGGGTTACTCACAGTTCTCTTGTCCATAGCTTACAGAATTCAGCACTAGACTAATTCATGTTCTGTCTTTCTCTAAAAACATTGGGCTCCTAGGAACTCCAGCTGTGTACTCATAGACGTGGGTGTCAGAATCTCCACCTCTGGCTATTGTATTCAGGCAGCCCTGACACCCATGGTTGTCTGAATACATTAGTGCTACTGAACATTGAGTGCATCTGATAGTTTGCAGTCACTATTCAGCTAATCATTTTCTTCTCAATTTTTAAATCAACTTTTTTTGAGCTGGTTGGTACTTGCAGGGCTACCCTCGGCTTGAATTTTGGCCAATTTAGCAAGAATCATCTTAAATTTTGACCTGCCTTTGGCTGGCATAAGCTAATTGAGGCCGTATTGCTATTGCTTTTCATCCTCACATAATAGAGCAGTAAAAGCATGATCCAATCAATGTGTAAAGCTGGCCATAGGTCCATTGAAATGTGGACGATTCAGCACCAGACTTTGATTATACACACAACCCATTCTCTGCTTGTCATTTCAGGTTCAGCAGACAATGCGTGGTCGATAAAGACAAGAGGAATCAGTGTCGTTACTGCAGATTAAAGAAATGTTTCCGCGCTGGTATGAAAAAAGAAGGTGAGGTGCCTTTTCCTGAAACACCAAACCCATCATTTAAAATTGACCTGTTACCTTGTAGTTCACATAATGCTGTAAAGAAGTGAAGTGAGGAAAGAGCAGGGCTGTCTTGTTGCATGGGCACCCCTGGGCAGTGCCCAGGGGCCCCAGGTGCATGGGAGCCCCAGGATAATCTTGCATTACATTGTACTTGCCAACTGTCCTGGATTTCCCAGGACAGGCACACTTTTTACTAAGCTGTCCCAAGATGGCTGTGTCCCGGAACCTGTACTGTGCCTTCTTGATCCAAGTATTGTGCCCTCCTGACCCCCCACTCCCTGTACTTTGCCTTTATGCCTCCCCACCTGTACTGTACCCTTTGTGTTGATTAGCCTTTGATTTATGGCATGTTTTCTTATTGTTTAAAATTGATTTTATTGAAAGTACTAATAAATATATGTTTAATTCCATCAACTATTAATACTTTAATTCTTGAGAGTAGGTGTGTAACTTGGGGCAGGCTGGTAGGGGCCCTAGTGCATTACTTTGCCCAGGGACCCATGATGCTATTAAGACAGCCCTGGGAAAGAGTACAGTCATCTTTCTCAGTGTAGTTTTGAAGAATGACCTTTGGGTTTTACTTTAGTCCTACTTAGATTCATCCACTATTAACCAGATAATCTCAATTCTATTGACTCTTTTAGTTTGGTAGTCATCTGGCCATCAGAGTTTGTATTAGAATCTATCAAGCTTGCCATAGAGGGTATGATAATAGCTAGCAATGCTCCAGATTTCTGGCTAGCATTAATTGGGCTGTCTATGAATCCCTAAGGATGGCCATACAATCTACAATTTTCTTATTCAATTTCATTTAGATTTACCTTTAACTATGTAGTGCAGGCGCCTGCCTGAATGCATACAAATTAACAGTGTTTAGGTTTGACCTCCTTTTATATGGTTTTGGTAAACCCAAAGAAAATTGTACAAGAAAATTATATAATGTATGGCCTATGGCAGTCCTAAAAACTTGTTATAAACTTGTTATGCCCCTTTAAATCCAACAGTTGACGTTGCTGACATTGATTGCTTTTGTAGCGGTGTCCGCAACCACTAGAGGCCTAGTGGGGACCACCAGAGTCAGGGAGAGCTGACATCCTTCTTCACAATATGGGTTACTAGGCATGGTGGGTGTAATGCAAATTGAAAACATGGGTGCCAGTCACTTTTTGAATACAGAAAAAGAGATTTATTGTCCTCTTAACAAAAACTGGGGAGCGGGGGAGAGGTTTTAGGGTCGGGACACCCTTAGGCAGATGCAATAGCAATTGGCAGACTCCACAAACCAAAAGTAATAGTAATAGGCAGACAGCTATACAGTTAGAGGGCCTTTAAGCTGAATGCAGCTCACTGTATTTTGTAGAACTGCTGTCTCCTATAGCAACTACATTTTCAACAGTCAATATAGATCTGCACACGTAACTCACATTATCCCATTGTAGATCTTCTCTCACATCTCACAGTATCCTACTGTAGATATTCACTCACTGAGCTCCCAGTCTCTCACTAGACTTCAAGATCCCAGATGTCACTGGATCCCCTGAGCTCTTCCACAGCTAATCCGCTGTAATATTCCTCAAGCGTCACCCCCTTCTAACCCGCCGGGTCCCTGACTTGACTCTGCTGAAGCTTTCCCTCCTCTTCACCGTCCCCGGCTAATGAAAAAGGCTGCTCTGGCACTTCTTCAGACTTCCATGAACTGGCCTCTGATAACAGGAGTGGTTGTTCCTTGGTGGCAACTGTGTCCCCTTTATCTCTGACCTTGTTCTTCATTTGCTTCTGGTAACAGGAGTGTTCGTCCTTGGTGGCAACTGCTTTTCCTTCACCTCTGGCAACACTCGGTTCCCCTTCTGGCTGAACCTCCGCAACGATCAGGCTCCCCTCGGAGCCTCTACACTCTACAGTAGCCTGGGGCTAAAAGAACACTGATCACTTGACTCCTTCCCCTTGAATAGACTATCCCAGCATGCAAAGTAGCTACTCTGATTGGCTGAGAAAATATGTCTATTCATAACCTGAACTCACTGTGATATTTTCATTCTAACGCCAAAGGCAGCAGTGCCAGCTATTCACAGAAGAGAGAGATGCACCAGATTCAGGCTTAGGGCAACAGTCAGTGGATCCAACTACCAATTAGCCAGGCTAGTTACCACCTGGCATAACTACATTTAGCAGCCCTGTTTAGGACTAGGATGCTACATTTTTTCATCAGGTAATTTTTGCCCATAGGTGGCTAGGCACTGCAGGAGAGTTGAGCCGTCAGGACGCTCAGTAAAGGACCATAAAAAATGCGTGGTGCCTTATCCCTTCCTAAAAAATTGTGTTCAAACTATCTACAAGAGGGTTTCAGATTGGTTGCTTTGGCCCATAATATGCACAGACTGCTATGTTGGTAGTCACATTCTGACCCTGGATTTTTTTCCCAGATTAAAGATGAATGGAGTTCACCCAGCTTCTTCCTCCTGGTGACCTTGGATGTCCGGTTCACTTCACAGAGCAGTAATCCTGTCTGTGAGCCTGGTGACCTAAGGGTCACCATGTCTTCCCTCCTGGTGGAAGCCATTATTATACTGTGTGACATCTAGTGTTCTAGACTCACTACCACATTATAAATCCAAATGTTTGTAAATGGTTTGGACACTTTGGTACCATAGTGGAATATTAAAGTCCACTCTACATGGGATTGTCACTCTACACAATGCATTCTCCATAAACAGCCAGGATACCTTATTGCCGTGTTTTATGTGCCGGTGTGACAAGACAGAATAAAAATGAGAATGTTGGCACAATATTTTTGTTTAAGTGTTACTTCAGGCCAAACTTTTTTTTTTACTTTTGGATAAAGGCTGAAAGTTTAGAATCACTGGTAGGTCATTTGCTGTCTCGAAGGCCATGAACAGAAAGTCGGGGAAAGCAATGTCCTCAACAGTTACAATACTTTCATCAAGAGTGAAAGGGAAAATCTCCAATAGGAACACACAAGAAATGGTTTTGTGGTTGGGTCCTGGTTGGAGAATTGCCTTTACTTCCTATCATGGTGACACTGTTAATACTTGGGCAGTCAGATGAAACTTCCCCAGTGAATCCCCAGATAGCAGTAAAAATCTTATTGCTGATCTAACCTTTCTTCTTTTGGCTGAAGATGCACTTTAATGGCTTAGTACAGTGGGGCCACTGTACTCTTGGCTGCAGTTCTCTGTTCTGGCAATGGTCCTTTTCGCCTATTGGTTCAAAGCTTAACCACTTGCCGACCAGCTCCGTAAATAGGCGGCAGCTACTTTTGAGGGGCTGTACCGGGATATAGCCTGCAGCTGCGGTACCGTTTTTTAGAGCTGACAGTCGGCTATCCGGGAATAATGACCGATCCGGCTCGGGAGCTGCTCGATTGTTATCCCCGGGGGTGGGAGGGGACACCCCCCCCCTCCGGCCACCTTCCGCCGTTCTTCTCCGGCCTCCCGTTCCACCGGGAGACCGGAGCTACGATCTGGCACGTCCGCCGGCTCAGAGGAGACCTGATAGAGGCCGCAATTGTCTCCGATCGGGTCTCCTTCGGCAAATTCCGGAAAGCAAAGTCAGAACGTCACTTCCGGTTTACTCGGCGGCTAACAGCGCCAGTTTTTTAAAAAATGACAGTATTCAGAATCGCCGGTTGTGGTGATCTGAATACTGTGAAGTGCAAAGGAGGGATGGGGGGGTCTTTAGACCCCCCAACCCTCCATAAACAGTACCTGTCACCATATATTACTATCACAAGGGATGTTTACATGCCTTGTGATAGCAATAAAAGTGATCAGATTTTTTTTAAAGGAACAGTGTTAAAAATAAATAAAATAAAAAAAAAAATGAAAGCGCCACCGTCCCCGCGAGCTCGCGCAGCAAATAAAAGGCATATAGAAGTTGCGCCCGCATATGAAAACGGTGTTCAAACCACACATGTGAGGTATCACCGCGATCACCAGAGTGTGAGCAATAATTCTAGTAAAAGACCTCCTCTGCACCTCTAACCTGGTTACCGTTAAATTTTTTTAAAGCGTCGCCTATGGAGATTTTTTCTCCATTCCGCGAGTGCGCGCGATTTTCAACCATAGCATGTATGGTATCCATTTACATAACATCCTCTTTCACAATATACAAAAAAATTGGGCTAACTTTACTGTTGTCTTATTTTTTTAACTCAAAAAAAAAATTTTCCCAAAAAATCTCGCTTGAAAGAGCGCTGCGCAAATACCCTGTGACAAAAAGTATTGCAACGATTGCCATTTTATTCTCTAGGGTGTTTGAAAAAATAAAATTTAATGATTGGGGGTTCTAAGTAATTTTCTAGCAAAAAAAAAAATGTTTTTAGCTTGTAACCAACAAATGTAAAAAAGGGCCCTGGTTGGTAAGTGGTTAACCTAACTATTAAATGTGGGAATGTATCTTTGAATAACTATCTCCTAAGTATGCATTCATGCCCATAGAGAAGGTAGAAGTGGTAAAATAATAAGGGAAGCAAAGAGAACTGGCCACAAATTTTCCAAGCAACCTATCACCAGTTAGTTGGTTGGGAGTGTATGCTACTGTCTACTATAGGACTGTTACTTGAGGAAGCCAAAAGAGTGGATTGGGTGACAATCATTTCATATCTATAGGCATACCTCCCAACTTTTTGAGATGGAGCGAGGGACACCTATTAGCAAAAATTTGTAGACATAGGACACACCCCCTGCCACTACCCTTTAAAGGAAAATTATGCAAAAAAAATGTTAGTTAAACCCAAAGATGCTTTTTTTACCACTATTATTACTTTATACTTGCTTTTGTCATTTACAAATGCAGCAATTTAGAAATTGGATTAAAGGTTTAGCATTGGTAAACACTTTTTGAACGATAAATAGTGCATTTTTATTTACAACTATATAGATCAGACCAGAATGAGGGACATATGAGGAGGAATGAGGGACAGAGGGACTTTGTTCCAAATCAGAGATAGTCCCTCGAAATCAGGGACAGTTGGGATCTATGTCTATTGGTAATTTTGCACTGTTGGCTGCTGAAGCCTTATGAATGAGACATGTTGTCCCAGTGTCCTATTTAACCACTGTGTTTCCATTTTAGCTGTACAAAATGAACGAGACCGGATAAGTACGCGGAGGTCAAGTTATGAAGACAGTAGCCTACCTTCAATTAATGTATTAATCCAAGCAGAAGTCCTATCACAACAGGTGAGTGACATCTCTATAGTAATACATCTGCAGGGCCTTCAACCCATCAGCTTTCCAGTATGTATGAAGGTGAAGGAAGGATGCTAAGAAATAAACTTTCATGGTTATTATTAGTAAATTAGTTAAATATATTGCTGCTGCATGATGGTGATCAACCCAGCAAGCAATCTGACAAATTTAGTAAATCTGGCCGTAAGTGCAACGCTTTGTAGACCTCTGCAGACCTTGTGATGTAGGTCATGGCTTATTGATTAGGAATGGTTGTTGTTTTAAGGCTGTTTGTTTAAGATTTTACCAGTGAGTACACAGACCAAGCAGAGCCAGCTCTTAACATACATAAGAACATCCCTCACCTTTTGGGTTTCATGGAAAAACTCTCTGGATGGCTTGAGAAAAAATTTCCATTCTGCTCCTTTGAATTTTCTGATCACTACAGTCGGAAATGATCCTCAAGTTATTCCCATTAACCATTAGATGATGGAATGAATGAAACTCTAAAGCCTGGTACACATTAGTAGTTTTTTTTTTCATTCAATGAAGTTGTTGTACTAACTATCCAATGTTAGTACAGCAATCTCCCCTGCTGTTCTATTGTGTTCTGACAGGGAGATGCCCCCCCGGCGCGCCCCACGCCGGAACACTGCAGACAGCGCTCTCAGCCATTGGCTGAGATCATTGCTCGGGAGCCGAATGGCCTGCTTCTGTCGGACCAACTTCAGTACACATGGGCTGAATATTTCTATTGAACCAGACAATGCCACCCGACAATGAGCTTGTGTGTACTAGGCTTACTGGTGTATGGCCAGCTTCAGACTTCCTTCTGGCACTCTCATTAGATTTTTACTGTTAGGTTTTTATCGTTGTCTTTCTCTCTGCTGGAGTCTTGTCATCTTCTGTATTTGTCCTGGTGATTCAAAAAACTTTTGGCTTTAAATAATCTGGCCACTTTGAGGCCGGGTCTTTTGTTAAAAACAGCTAAAGGTTCCATCAGCTCAATAAGCCTAAGGGATTTCTTCCTTCAAAATTTTAGTTTAAGGCCGATAAATTTCCACCAACAGACAGGCTGGTTGTATTGATGAACACGACTGACTATTCCTGGTTCTTGTACGATTGCTCCTGTGGTCCTTCACAGCCTCTGAAGTTCAGCATTACAGAAGGGAATCCGAATAACTCGACTACCTTGGAAATCGACAAAAATTGTTTTCTGGGCCGGAGTTTCACCGGTCTAATAAATTTCGGTTTTCAAAAAACTTAGTGGTCCTGTTTATGTCTTCTACTGTTCTGAGGTCGTCTCTCTTTCTGTTGCTATTTTTGGATTGTCATTTTTAGATTACTCTCACGGTCTTCCTTCAGACTTCGACCGGTATGTGGTCATTCGGATCATGTGTGTTCGAGTAACAGCCCACCGTAACAGACCAAGTTATCTTTATAAGTCGGGTACACATGACTTCAACCAGGCTGTCTTCGTC
>BLSH010438737.1:109766-133206 GCA_018402905.1 Glandirana rugosa | reverse complement strand
CGGGACGACGATCGTGTTCAACACGTCGTACTCACGACCGTTGCATGCAGAATCGATCGTCTGTGGCGGCGCTTTCAACAGTTGAACGTACGATGGTCGTTCGTGGGAGTTGTATGTGCAGACTAGAAAACTTGGTCGTGTCAACAAGCTCGCATACGACCGTTGAGTCGTGTGTAGAGCAGCTGTGTTCAACAAAGTTGTATTGTGCTAAACACGCATGCGCCAAGTCCACTTTCAACTAACATGAAATTAGAAAGGAGCCCAAAAGGTGACGCTACTTCCTCATTATACGCTCGTTCGCGTCATCACGTTCGGCCGGCCGCAAGTTGTATGTACGACCGTCGTGTGCATGTCAGTGGGCTACATACGACCGTCAACGTACGATTCAACACGGTCGTGTGCACGATCGTCGTCCCGTGTGTACGAGCCATTAGAGTCTGCAAAAGACTGGATACTGGGGCGGAGGTTCACCTTCCAGCAGGACAACGACCCTAAACATACAGCTGGAGCTACAATGGAATGGTTTATATCAAAGCATATTCATGTGTTAGAATTGCCCAGTCAAAGTCCAGACCTAAATCCAATTGAGAATCTGTGACAAGACTTGAAAATTGCTGTTCACAGACGCTCTCCATCCAATCTGACAGAGCTTGAGATATTTTGCAAAGAAGAATGAGGAAAAATGTCCTCTCTAGATGTGCAAAGCTGTTAGAGACTTCCACAAAAAATACTTGCAGCTGTAATTGCAGGGCAAGGTGGTTCTATAAAGTATTGACTCGGGGGCGTCATACAAATGTACCCCACACTATTTACATATTTATATGTATAATTTATCATTTTTCTTCCACTTCACAATTATGGGCCACTTTGTGTCGGTCTATCACATAAAATCCCAATAAAATACATTTAGGTTTTTGGTTGCAACATGGCAAAATGTGAAAAATTTCAAGGGTCTGAACACTTTTTCAAGGCACACATTATGACCACCCATTTAATATTGAGTAGGTCCTCCTTTGCCACCAAAACCTGAATGTCAAGGCATGGACCCCACTAGACCTCTGAAGGTATGATCTGGTATCTGGCACCAAGCCATCAGTAGCAGATCCTTTAAATCCTGTAAATTGTGAGGTGGGTCCTCCATGATATGGACTTGTTTTTCCAACACATCCCAAAGATACTCATTTGGACTGAGATCTGAAGAATCTTGAGGCCAAATAAACTTTTTTTCAGTTCCTTGTTATTTTCCTCACACCATTCTTGAATTCATCAGACAGGCCACTTTCTTCCATTGCTCTGTGGTCTGGTTCTGATGCACAAGTGCTCATTGTACTTTGGGCTGTGGACATGGTTCAGCATGGCCACCCTGAGCATTGTGCAGGTACGCAGCTCCATACACAACAAACTACAATGCACCGTGTGTTCTGACACCTTTCTATCGGAACCAGGATTAACTTTTTCAGCAATTTGAGCTACGGTAGCTTTACTATTGGATTGGATTGCATAGGCCAGCCTTCGCTTCCCACATGCATCAATGAGCCTTGGCCACCCATGATCCTGTCACCAGTTTTCCTTCCTTGGACATCTTTTGGTCAGTCTTGACCACTGCAAACCAGGAGCATCCCAAAAGGCCATTTGGCTCTTGTCAAAGTCACTCAAATGCTTATGCATGGCCATTTTTTTTCTGCTTTCACATCAACTTAAGGGACATTGTCTTGAGTGTCCTTTATAAACGAGGTTCTAGCCCCCATTCTGGATATCTCTACTTTAGGGAAATTTCAAAGCCGCACATCAGTGTGATTTTGACTGCAGATTTCATTGTGGCTTGCGACTCCATACAACAAAAGTCTATGCAAGTCACAGTGAAATTGGCAAAAAGTAGTGCAGGAACCCTTTTCAGAGTCGCAGCTATTTGAACGGTTCCATTGCCGACAATGGGGTGTTACTTGGAACTGTCCAATTGCATGACCAATCTCGCCCTAGTGTGAACGGGGGCTTAATACCACTTTAACCTTAGCTTCCCAATCACAGGAACCAGATTAGAACATTCTCACCAGATGGTATAGTTGCCTGGTCTTCTTAAGATCAATCCAGCTATACCAGATCGATGGTGGAGATGTGGTGAGCCGAGCGGTGCCCCTCTCCACATGTGGTGGTCCTGCTTGGTAATAACATCATTTTGGTCGGCTAGATTTCAGCTTAGTCTTTTGATTACAAGCAAGATTTGGCCGGAGACTTCAGAGGTCGCCCTTCTTTCCATGATCCCGGGATGAATTAAATCTATTAAAAAGGGAATATTTTTATTCTTGCTGAGGGCAGGCAGAGCTCTGATTCCCAGGTATTGGAAATCTCCAGCAATCCCTACAATATGGGAATGGGTTGTGGAATTGAACTGGCCTAGGCGTATGGGGGAGCTGCTAGCTATAGCCAACAAAAACTATTCCACGTTTAGGGAAGGATGGACCCCATGGGTGGAGTTCTCGGATTCCCCTTAGCTATTGCCTTTTATGAGATAATATACTGGCATCTCCTTATCGGAAGTCATGCCTGGTCACCCCTCCCTGCCGGACGCTACGAGATAACAGATACTGACATCATCTTCTCCAAAGTCATGTTTGGCCGACCCTCCCTGTCCGATGCTTCTTCCCTCTTGGTTTCCTTTCTTGTTTTCTTTCTTTTCTTTTCTTTTTCTTTTCGCTTCCCTTTTCCCCTTTTTCCCCTTTTTCCCCTTTTTCCCCTTTTTCCCTTTTTCCCTTTTTCCCTTTTTCCCTTTTTCCCTTTTTCCCTTTTTCCCTTTTTCCTTTTCCCTTTTTTCCTTTCCGACAGTTCAGTGTCTGCTCATGCAGAGTGATCACAGCCCGCTCTCCTCTATGGGCGCCGGTTGTAAGCGGACTGCCGTCTGTTTACACGCGACTTCCATCCGGTCTGATCCACTACACCGAAGAGGAACGGATCCCGTCCGTCTGTTTTTATCAGATTGGATGTAGGTGGGTGTAAACGGACACCTGTCCCTTTTACACCCGTCCCTTCATAGGGAAGAATGGAGGTGCTGATTGGGTCAGCCTGAAAAACTGACAGGCGGACCCAATCGGAACACCCAGGTGAAAGGGGCCTTAATTGTTGGAAAAGATGACCTTGATAGTAAACACTTCGTCATTGTATAACTGTTATGCAGTTGTTGGATAAGATTGCATGTTGTTATCACTGTCATAGTGCCACATCTCCCAATAAAAATGTATTATGCATACTTCAGGGACAACATGTTCACTCTCTGCTTAATATATCCCATCCACTTTCAGAAGTCATTGTAAAGAGATAATCAATGGCATTCACTTTACCTGTCTGTGGTCATAATGTTATGGCTGATTAGCGCGTGGATGTATTTATAGGGTATACTGGTATTATTTTTTTTTTGGTTTTTTTTCCTCTGACAGGGGTTCTTAGACTTGACATGTATGAAATAAGAAGCAGATGTGTGGCCGGTTTGGGTGTGCCTGTCTCTGTGTGCCTGTCTCTGTGTGCCTGTCTCTGTGTCATGTATGTCTGATTTTATATCTCCATCTCCTGTAGACATCGGGTAATTACAACACTTAAAGTCTTCAGGGTAATCCGCAGTAGGGATAAAAGCTTCCATTAAAGATAAATACATGGATAGAATACTTATACAGGAGCTGTTTTACCTGCTAAACGATTCTATTTCTGTCCATCCAATCCTGAGATTTACACAGCTCTGCCACACAGCACAGCTCTATCTGGCAGGGCAGAACACCTGATTTTCCCCCAGTCATCTTCCAGGACAACCCTTGAGAGATGGAGCTTCACCCCTAGGACAGGAAGCACATTGCTTCTAGCTCTTTAAAAAGGCGGTCCTACAGGAATATGGCCAGCCATTTGTGTTTCCTCCGCATGTTGCCTGCAGGAACTGCTTTTTTCTCTGCTGTTGGGTAACACAGGTCATGCCCCCTCCCTCAGCCTGTGAATGGAGAAGCAGCACACTGAAGAGCTCATCTCTCTGTCACTCTGCTCTCTCCTCCTGCCAGCATATCTCTTGTTACCATCTGAACACTGCAGCACAACCTTGTGCTCTTTCTCCTGTTTCTAGTCTGAGTTGCGCTGTATAGGGACTGCCAGAGGCTGATACCAAATCACTTACACTGCTTATTTATACAACATACTGTACATTTATGGACCAATACAGGGCCACATTCATGTGTTTTATGTTTGCCATTGCACATACCCAATATACTATTTATTTTATAAAGAGACACCAGGGGTGCCGGTCCTGGAGGTTTTACCAGTCCTTTTGCAGTGGGCGTGCTGGGGCCCAATCAGAACGTAGTGTAGATAGGAAGGGCTGCTGCTGGATATAACTACATTGTGTGTAATGCCTAGTTGAAGCAGGATATTGGAGTAGATTTCTGAGGACAAAAATCTAATTTCTCAGAATTGAGAGTTGAAGCATTGCCCATGGCGACCAATCAAGTTTCATCTCCCAACCAGGGGGAGCTTGTCTTCTATATGGCAGCCAAAGGCATTGCAGTGCGGTAGGGCACTCAGTATTTCTGCTGGCTACTGGGTTCCTAAACAACGCTGGTAGGGTGAGGAGTACTACACACCCCTCCTGCAGCAGGGGGGTGGGGAGGGGTGTGTAGTGATTGAATGCAGTTTTCCTAAACTATGTGGTCCCCCCCCCCCCCCATAGACCTATAGTCATCCAATGTCTATGGGCACCTGTAGCCTTCAGCAAGGGTCACATAAACCTCATTAGACAAGACCTCCTTCTCTGTAGCTCCCTTGGCTGCTCCTCCAATGCTCATCTCCAGGACTTCTCCAGTGCCTCTCCCATCCTCTGGAACTCACTACCCCAATCTGTCTGGTTATCTCCTACTCTGTCCACTTTTAGGTGATCCCCAAAGACTCGGTGCATCCCTCACAGTCACTACCTTTTATTCCACCAGCCCCTCCCTATTAGATTGTAAGCTCCCAAGAGCAGGGCCCTCCTAACCCTCTTGTATTGAATTGTATTGTTGCTGTATTGTTTCCCTTTATATTGCAAAGTGCAAACTGTTGGCGCTATAGAAATCCTGTATAATAATAATAATAATAAATATCTTTTTTTACACATTAAAGTGGACCTGTCACCATAGGACTCCTCACCTACCTTGTCCATAACAGCTAGCATTAGTCTAACTTTGCTGTAGAAGCTGTGATTCCAGAAACCCTTAGATCAGTGGTTCTCAACCTCAGTCCTCAAATACCCCCAATGGGCCATGTTTTGGGAACTTGCCTTAGATAAAATGGTTCTTATCAATACCATGTCATTGATATTGATTAAAAGCAGCTGTGCAAAGTAAAGGAAAACATGAAAACATGGTCCGTTGGGGGTACTTGAGGACTGAGGTTGAGAGCCACTGCTTTAGGTGACCTTGTCAGATAACCAGATACCTAGGAACTCACAACGCACTCCCAGCACAGTGACCAAGCTGTCAATAAGTCAGCCCTCAGTCTCTTCTATTGATTGGCGGCTGCTACTGCTGTGACAGCCAATCACAGTGGTCATGTGATCGTGGCATAAAGACCCTGTTAAAGGGACCCCAGGGCTGGGTTGCAAGGGGTTTAAAAAAAAAAGCAGTGTGAATGGGGAAAATAATGCAATATGGCCACCAGATGGAGCTGAGGAGGAAACGTATTCCCCATGATACTCGCTGCCATCTGGTGGCCAAAATTTATCCCCCCCCCCCCCCCCATTTGCACCCTTTTTTTTTTTTGCTTTCCCAGTGAATAATGCTCGATCTGCAGAGAATATAGCCTGTGGGCATCTAATTTTGCCCCTTTCTACAGAACAAATTTACAAGCAGTTAGAATGGATGAACTGTAAATATACTCCCAAGTGTCAATATATAGCGTGTATAACCTATATTGGAAGCTAGAGAGGGATAAGATTCTACCAATGTACATATTCAAAATCAAAGAGGTTTGACTCTCCAGAATAAGGCAGATAAAATATGTGTTCTGTGTGGAGTGATCCTTTAAATGATGGCTGTACAGTGGATGTGCAGGATGAGTCATGTCGTGCCGCAGTGACAGCTGAAATGACAGTGTTGCTATCTGCAGGAAGTGTTGTGTCAGGAAAGCAGTTGGTAATTACTTTGTAGGAAACCACTCTGCTGTCGTCAGCTGCGCTGTCTGCCATCACCTCTATTATATAGACTGTAAAAATAAAAACCGATTGTCAGAAAACAGCTCCTGGGAACCTGCAAAGAAATGACACCCGACGAGCTTTAGAGGAGAGGTAAACCCCAACTGGATGATGTTTAGTGTGCTAAAGCACTGTATTCTAAGCAATTGCTGTGATTTTAAAAATTACATTCTTGTTTTTTCT
Source organism: Glandirana rugosa (assembly GCA_018402905.1). Classification (NCBI taxonomy): domain Eukaryota; kingdom Metazoa; phylum Chordata; class Amphibia; order Anura; family Ranidae; genus Glandirana; species Glandirana rugosa. The sequence goes on along the minus strand of BLSH010438737.1, from coordinate 126,827 downwards.
TATGTTCACTGACAGACGCAGCCCTTCATTGACAAGTGGGGTTATATGCACATCCTACCAGGAGTAGACTAGGCAAATAGAAAAAAAGCAAGCTGACCCCTCCCAGGGGGCCGTCCTCACTCCAGCATATAACCCCCCTGCTCTGCATAGCATATCAGTTTTATTATGCCTAGTGCAAGGAGTTAGACCTGGTTCCCTGCTGGGACCTGCGGTTCCACAGATTTTTTTTTCTGATGAAGACTGCTATCAAGTAGCCGGCTGGGGCATAGAGGATATCTCGAATCCTGAAATTTCCCCAGCACGGCCGACTGATGAGAGCTACCCTTAGCCTTGGCGGGGTCCGCCGCATCGTACCCGTTCCATGCGGGAGGCTAGTGGGTGACCCCCACTTGCGTCCAGTGACCAGGCTGTGCTCGCATCCAGAGGCGCTTGGCCTGCAGCATCCCTCCCCAGCAGATGGGAGGAAGGTCTGCTACCGGGTGGCTACCCGCTACGCCTGTCGGATTGGTGAGTGACCCCCTGCCCCCCCCAGGGGTGCGGGGGGGGCTGGGCGTTTGACGGACTAGGCCGGCTGGTGGAGGGTTTCTAGGGCTACAGGTTCCCCTGTTTGTTTTGGCGCCCCCTCCTACACCCCCCTCCCCCGCACCGCACCCCACACTCAAACCGCCATTTTGCCACAGCCGCGGCCATTTTTGGGGCTGTTTTGGCCTCTGGTGGTGGACCAGCAGCCATTTTGCCGTAGTCACGGCCTGTGTGACAGCCTTTGGCCTCTTGTGACCGCTCGGCGGCCATTTTTGATGTGCCTGTGGATGAAAACATCGGCTGACACTGCTTCTTCCTCTTTCCATCTGGGATAGTGTGGAAAGCACAAGGCGGCGTAGGCTCCTGACTGGTGGTCAAAGCACTCCTACTGGGACGCAGCTCTTGAAGGGCAATTATACACAGCAAGTATAGCTGGGCTCTCCCTGGGGTGTTGGTAGCGGTGGGTGCAGTCCTCCTGGGTGTCTCCCAGTTGCTTGGTGGGGCTGCATTGTGGGGGTGTCAGGGCCTATTTGGCCTAGCAGTGTTCCGGTAGCGCAATGGCGGCTGAACCTGCAGGCTCTTCCCAGGAAAAGTCTGTGGAAGCGCAACCTGCGCTGGGCCCTCTGGTTCCCCTGGATCAAGTTCCATATTGGGGGAATTTTTCCCACGGTAGGTGCCGTGCTAAGTGGGTGCCTAAAAAGCGTCCACCCCCCTCCTTCCTCAGGGGGGATTCGGAACCGGAAGGGACCTCCAGTGGTCACGGGGACCCCGTAGAGCTCTCAGATGGTGAACTGTAGCCTTTGGATGGTGAGGAAGACCAGGGGGCCTTGGTAGCGTGCGAGAGGGCGCTGGTGGCCTCCCTGATCAGCAATATTCGTGTGTCCTTGCGACTGGACCAAGCCGGGGAGTCGCAGGAGACTGCCTACGTTTGTGGGTCTTTTAAGCCACCTCGGTCCTTTAGGGCTTATCCCTATGATCAATTCTTTGACCAGCTGGTCTATAAGGAATGCAGCGTCCGCAGAATTCCTTTTCCTTGCCCAAACCTTTCGCTGTGCGCTATCCCTTTGAGGATCGCTTTCTGAAGAAGTGGGCATCCCCCGCAGTGGACCCTCCGGCTCGCCTGAATAAGGCAATGACCATCCCCTTGGAGGGGTCTCCCTCTTTTAAGGATCCGGCCGATAGGCGGATGGAGGCGGTATCCAAGGCACTGTTCTTGGTGGCGGGGTCAGCCATGAGACCAGCTCTGGCGTCAGCCACGGTGTCACAATCCCTTACCGAGTGTGCGACTGAGTTGCACAATGAGTTGAGCTGCGAGTGCTCGTCTGAGGCGTCACAGTGGACGGACCATCTGATGCAGGGTCTTCGGTACCTGTGTGATGCAGCTTTGGACCTGCTTCCCATGCTGTCTAAGATGTCTGTTTTTGCAGTCATTATCAGATGAGTGCTATGGTTACGCTGTTGGTCGGGTGAACATGCACCTAAAAAGGGCCTCATGGATCTTCCCTTTCAGGGTGGTCGGCTCTTTGGGGCACAGTTGGATGAAATCATTAAGGATTTCACCGAGGGAAAGAGTACCTTTCTCCCGGAGCCTAGGCGGCGGGAATTCCGCCGTAAGCAGGGTCCTGCTCCTTCGGGTCAGAAGAGGTTTTTTTTCGTGCGTCCAGTGCAGCGGGCAAGGGCTCAAGGCCTGGCAAGTCTGCCTCGGGGTCCGGTAAACGGCCCTGGCAGCGCAAGAGCGGAAAGACTGAGGAAAAGTCCTCAGCATGATGGGTTGCCCCCACCCGATTCTCGGGTGGGGGGCCGACTTCTGGGGTTCGCAGACAGATGGACTGCCCGCATTTCTGACCGGTGGGTGCAGGAAGTGGTGTCCGCAGGATACAGGATAGAGTTCGGCACTCTACCCCCAGACAGGTTCTTCCCATCGAATTTGAGACTCCCTCAGAGGCTCTCCTAGGGGCTGTTCAGACGCTCTCCGAACAAGGGGTGATTGTGCCGGTACCTCCGCTGGAAAGGTTCCACGGCTTCTATTCAAACCTCTTTGTGGTGCCCAAAAAGGGTGGGGTCAGGCCAGTTCTGGATCTAAAAGCGCTAAACCACTTTGTGAGGGCGCGAAAATTCAGGATGGAATCTGTCCGATCGGTCGTGGCCACCCTGCACCAAGGGGACTTCATGGCGTCACTGGATATCAGGCATTGCGGTGGTAGCATACCTCGACGACTTACTCCTGCGAGCGGAGTCTGCTTCGGCCCTGGAGGAGAATGTGGCTATCACCATGGCCTAGTTGAAAGACTTCGGCTGGCTGATCAACCTGCAGAAGCCGACGTGGACCCCGTCCTGTCCACTGGAATATCTGGGTCTGATTCTGGACACTGAGCAGGCGAAGGTGTTCTTACCTCCGGCCAAGTTGCTGACACTGCGGTGCGTACCCTGCTGTCACATCAGTGGTCCTGTACGCGGGAGTTGGGGCTCATGGTTTCTGCCTTCAAGGCGATACCTTACGCTCAGAGTCACACTCGGCTCCTACAGCGAACAATTCTGTCATGGTGGGACAAGTCCATGGACCTGCTGATCAGATTGGATCATCAGACCAGAGGATCGTTGACCTGGTGGCTTCGGGCCCCAGCTCTAACGTTGGGGAAGTCTTTTCTCCCCCTGAATTGGTCTATAGTCATGACGGATGCCAGCCTATCGGGCTGGGGGGGGTCCTGGGGCAGCTGTCTGCTCAGGGCTGTTGGTCGGCGCAGGAATCCCACCTTGTGATAAATGAGTTGGAGTTGAGGGCGATCAGGCTCGGCCTCTTCCACTGGACGGTAAGGCTGCGTGGCCTCCCGGTTCGAGTTCAGTAGACAGTCGGACAACGCCGTGGCGTATGTGAACCATCAGGGCGGAACGAGGAGCTTGGCAGCGGCTGCGGAAGCGGCTCTCATCCTGAGATGGGCAGAACTTCATGTGCTGGCAAACTCCGCCATTTATATTCCGGGCGTAGAAAATTGGCAGGCGGACTTTCTCAGTCGCCAGACGCTGGATCAGGGGGAATGGTCCCTTCATCCAGAGGTGTTCCGCCAGATTTGCCACAAGTGGGGCACGCCAGACGTGGACCTCTTGGCGTCCAGGTTCAATCACAAGGTGCAGACCTTCGTGTGCAGGACAAGGGACCCGTTGGCGGCCGCCACGGACGCGTTGGTAGCGCTTTGGGGTCGGTATCGGCTCATGTGCGCCTTCCCTCCCATCAAGCTTCTACCACGGCTGCTGCGCAGGATAGAAGCTGAGGGGATTCCAACAATCCTGGTAGCTCTGGATTGGCCTCGACGCCCTTGGTACGCCGTGGTGGTGCGGATGGTAACAGATGTTCCTTGGCGTCTTCCGATGCGCGAAGATCTGCTGTCGCAGGGGTCCATCCTGCACCCTGCTTTACCCTCACTGGCTTTGACTGCTTGGCTATTGAGTCCCAGGTGTTGAGGGATAGGGGTGTCTCTGACTCCGTGATCCCTACCAGACTTAAGGCGTGCAAGTGTACTTCGCAAGATTTATCATTGCACCTGGAAGGCTTATATTGCCTGGTGTGAGGCGGGGGGTTGGAACCCTCGCTCTTACGTTGTGTCCCGGGTCCTGGCTTTTTTGTAGCAGCGTCTGGATAACAAATTGGCATTGAGTACTCTCAAGGGTCCGATTTTGGCTCTGGCGATTCTCTTTCAACGGCCTTTGGTGTCACATTCGTTGATTCGTACGTTTGTACAAGGTGTGCGCCATGTGGCTCCTCAGGTACGGTCGCCTTTGGCACCGTGGGATTTGAATTTGGTACTTTCTGTACTGCAGAAACCGCCATATGAGAAGATCAGGGTTATTCCCTTACAATTGCTGTCGCAGAAAGGGGCTTTCTTGGTGGCCATCACATCCGCTAGGCGGGTGTCTGAGTTGGCAGCGTTGTCCTGCAAGTCTCCCTACTTGGTCCTTCATAAGGACAAGGCGGTCCTGCGCCGTTCTCCTTCGTTTCTACCGAAGGTGGTCTCTTCTTTTCACATTAATGAGGATATTGTTCTTCCTTCATTATGTCCACATCCATCGCATTCCAAGGAATTTGAGTTACATTCCTTGGATGTCGTGAGGGCTTTGCGGGTGTATTTGGTGGCTACAGCTTCCTTTCGGAAGTCTGATGCGTTGCAAAGGGTTGGCGGCCTCGTCGGCTACTGTTTCCCGTTGGATCAGACAGGCCGTGACCCATGCGTATACTGTTCGGGGCAAGGTACCCCCTTTTCTAGTCACGGCTCATTCCACCAGGGCAGTTAGCACTTCTTGGGCTTTCAGACACCAGGCTTCGGTGTCCCAGGTGTGCAAGGCAGCTAGTTGGGCCTCGGTGCACACTTTTACTAAGTTTTACAAAGTTGATGTGTCAGCATCCGCGGATGCTGCTTTTGGACGTAAAGTTTTACAGGCGGCGGTGTGGGCGCGGCTGGAGCCTCCTGAGAGGATTCTGTTGGGTACAGTTGTTGTTGTTGTTTACCCACCCCTCTTGACTGACACAGCTTTGGGACATCCCCACTTGTCAATAAAGGGCTGCGTCTCTCAGTGAACGTAAGAGAAAAAGGGATTTTATTAAGAACTTACCGTAAAATCCTTTTCTTTGAGTTCACTGACAGACGCAGCACCCACCCCTCTGTGTTGCGTTTGTACGGCTTGTTACGAACTGATATACTAAGCAGAGCAGGGGGGTTATATGCTGGAGTGAGGACGGCCCCCTGGGAGGGGTCAGCTTGCTTTTTTTCTATTTGCCTAGTCTACTCCTAGTAGGATGTGCATAAACCCCACTTGTCAATGAAGGGCTGAGTCTGTCAGTGAACTCAGAGAAAAGGATTTTATGGTAAGTTCTTAATAAAATCCCTTTATTACAGTTTTTTTTTATTTTTTATCCTCTGTTACCTTTTATACCTTTTTAGTGCTGTTGATCTCCTGCAACCTCTTTACAGCCCCTTCCTGTCTATGCGCACCCCAGCGATGGCTGCATGGCATTTCTCAGGGAGGGTAATCCTGAAAGGGTGCGAAGGATGGGAGAGTTTGTAACCAGTCCAGTGTAAGTCTATTCATCTTGAAAAAAGATCAAAAAGGTAAAACCAGCATGTTTTGGGGGCTCACAGCTCCCCCTTCATCAAGGTTTAAGGCCTCATACACACGGACGTTTTTTGACGCCGGCGTTTTCTGGCGTTTTTTGCAGCTCTCCATGTTAGTCAATGGCCCCATAAAAACTTTGGCGTTTCTGAGCTGTAGGTGGCGTCGGCGTTAGTGAGCAGAAAGTAGAACCCATGGCCATCGCGTTCTGAGGCTGTAACGCTTTGACGTTTTTTAACGCCGACGCCACAATATGCCAACAAACGCCACCTAATATTGTACCGGCGTTTTTTGACGCCAACGTTTTTAGGTTGAAAAATAGCAGAGGGATGATTTTTTTAAAAAAACGCCTATTGACGCCGACGCTCACTAACGCTCAAAAACGCCAATGCATAACGCCGAAAAACTTCGACTTTTTTTTCCTTGACGTCGGACCCGACGTTTTGTTTATTTTTTTAGATACGCCCGTGTGTATGAGGCCTAAATGTTGCCAGTAATAGGAGAAAATACTGGGCAAGGATGAGAATAATGGCAGTGTGGATGGCGGTGCTCCTATCACTGTCAGCATTAAAGCCCTGATGAAGGAGGAGCTGTGATCCCCCGAAACGCTTTGGCTTTCCCTTCTGACCCGGACTGGTTACTAACTTGTGCCACTCTCATCCTTTCCACTTTTTGGCCTGCAAGAAATAAGGAAGAGCGCCACTCCAAAAATGTTTGCCCAGATTACTTTTATTCATCTTCGTATTCAATAAAATTTGATTGATTAATTTTTACACCAGCAACTGTTAAACTCCAACGGTTGCCTCCTTGTGTGTCATTGTGGCGGCTGTGGGAGAGCATGGTGTAATGTGCTGAAATGCTTGAACCGGGGTTCACACTAATAGGGTGCAGGACACTGCATGTAATTCGCACTACATTCCCGTGCGATTTACATATGGTGTCTCTGGGGTGCGATTTGAGCCGTGGATCTGTATGGCTTAGGCTGGGTTCACACTGATGTGAAGGGGATGTGAGTTTCCCCCGCATCCAATTCGCATGACAGGAGACTGTGACCGGCTCTGTATGGAGTCGGCTCACACATCTCCGGGGTGGCCGCGGTCTGCACTGGAAAAGGGGCCTGTGATTCTCACCTGAAACAGAGAACAGGGCCACACCGGACCCCTGCTGCGAGCTGCGGCCGCAACTAATGTGAACCCGCCCTCAAAATTGCTCTGCATTTGCACAAAACTCGTGCAGAACCTTTTTTTTTATTTTATGTCTGCACCAGAATCGGAACGTATGAGGGTTCTGCAAATCACACTGCCTTTTTGAAAACCGATTTGCAGGGTGTCATTAACTTAACATACATTCCGCAATTGGTTTACATGAATGGATTGCGATTTTGATGCGGTTTGGAATCCGTAGTAAATTCACTGTGAATTCACGCTGCATCTAGTGTGAACCGAGGCTGAACCTGTAATAGCACACTATTCCTATACCTGACTTACCCCATCGCGGCTTCCCATGCTTGGCGGCGGCCTCCCGTGGCAGCGGCGGCTTTCGTATCCTCCCTCCTTGGTGGCCAATCGGGAGTCTTCTTTTTTCGGCCAATCTCACACCCACACCCGCTTCTGGGGAATATTCATTGGCGGTTGTAACACCTGGGTTGGGTTCATGGCGCAATGCTCTGCGCTCCGAGCCACTCTATTTTGAAGCCTATTAGAGCCTCTGGCTCTAATCAGGTGCTTCAAATAAAACACCCCCGCCAATGTAATTCAGGCGCTTGGCATCCTGAAAGGGGCCAGATGCCTGAATAGGGGGTGGCCGTGGCAGCCATGGATAGATTCATGCTACGCATGAATCTATTTATTATGCATATAGGGGGTGGCGAGGATAGAGGCGGCGGCGCCCCTAATGGACAGGCCGCCACTGCTCTTCCCTACTCTATACAAAGCTGAGTGGGTTTAGATACACTTTAACCCCTTCACGCTTAAAGCGGAGTTCCACCCAAAAATGGAACTAACGCTTTAAGAGAAGCACCCACATATATGTATGTTATTTGTTGTTTGTACTCGTAGTATGTGCACCCACATATATGTATGTTATTTGTTGTTTGTACCCGTAGTATGTGCACCCACATATGTGTATGTTTGATGTTTGTGCCTGTAGTATGTGTACCCACATATGTGTATGTTATTTGTGGTTTGTACCCGTAGTATATGTACCCACATATGTGTATGTTATTTGAGGTTTGTACCCATAGTATGTGTACCCACATATGTGTATGTTATTTGTTGTTTGTACCCGTAGTATGTGTACCCACATATGTGTATGTTATTTGTTGTTTGTACCCATAGTGTGTGTACCCACATATGTGTATGTTTGATGTTTGTACCCGTAGTATGTGCACCCACATATGTGTATGTTATTTGAGGTTTGTACTCGTAGTATGTGCACCCACATATGTGTATGTTATTTGAGGTTTGTACTCGTAGTATGTGTACCCACATATGTGTATGTTATTTGATGTTTGTACCCGTAGTATGTGTACCCACATATATGTATGTTATTTGTTGTTTGTACCCGTAGTATGTGTATGTTTGATGTTTGTGCCTGTAGTATGTGTACCCACATATGTGTATGTTTGATGTTTGTACCCGTAGTATGTGTACCCACATATGTGTATGTTATTTGAGGTTTGTACTCGTAGTATGTGTACCCACATATGTGTATGTTATTTGAGGTTTGTACTCGTAGTATGTGTACCCACATATGTGTATGATGTTTGATGTTTGTACCCATAGTATGTGCACCCACATATGTGTATGATGTTTGATGTTTGTACCCGTAGTATGTGCACCCAAATATGTGTATGTTATTTGATGTTTGTACCCGTAGTATGTGTACCCACATATGTGTATGTTTGAGGTTTGTGCCTGTAGTATGTGCACCCACATATGTGTATGATGTTTGTACCCGCAGTATGTGCACCCACATATGTGTATGATGTTTGATGTTTGTACCTGTAGTATGTGTACCCACATATGTGTATGTTATTTGAGGTTTGTACTCGTAGTATGTGTACCCACATATGTGTATGTTTGAGGTTTGTGCCTGTAGTATGTGCACCCACATATGTGTATGATGTTTGATGTTTGTACCCGTAGTATGTGCACCCACATATGTGTTTGATGTTTGTACCCGTAGTATGTGCACCCACATATGTGTTTGATGTTTGTACCCGCAGTATGTGCACCCACATATGTGTATGATGTTTGATGTTTGTACCTGTAGTATGTGTACCCACATATGTGTATGTTATTTGAGGTTTGTACTCGTAGTATGTGTACCCACATATGTGTATGTTATTTGTTGTTTGTACTCGTAGTATGTGTACCCACATATGTGTATGTTATTTGTTGTTTGTACTCGTAGTATGTGTACCCATATATGTGTATGTTTGATGTTTGTACCCGTAGTATGTGTACCCACATATGTGTATGTTGTTTGAGGTTTGTACTCGTATGTGCACCCACATATGTGTATGATGTTTGATGTTTGTACCCGTAGTATGTGCACCCACATATGTGTTTGATGTTTGTACCCGTAGTATGTGCACCCACATATGTGTTTGATGTTTGTACCCGCAGTATGTGCACCCACATATGTGTATGATGTTTGAGGTTTGTACTCGTAGTATGTGTACCCACATATGTGTATGTTATTTGATGTTTGTACTCGTAGTATGTGTACCCACATATGTGTATGTTTGATGTTTGTACCCCCGTAGTATGTGTACCCACATATGTGTATGTTGTTTGAGGTTTGTACTCGTAGTATGTGCACCCACATATGTGTATGATGTTTGATGTTTGTACCCGTAGTATGTGCACCCACATATGTGTTTGATGTTTGTACCCGTAGTATGTGCACCCACATATGTGTATGATGTTTGATGTTTGTACCTGTAGTATGTGTACCCACATATGTGTATGTTATTTGAGGTTTGTACTCGTAGTATGTGTACCCACATATGTGTATGTTATTTGATGTTTGTACTCGTAGTATGTGTACCCACATATATGTATGTTATTTGTTGTTTGTACCCGTAGTATGTGTACCCACATATGTGTATGTTATTTGTTGTTTGTGCCCGTAGTATGTGTACCCACATATGTGTATGTTATTTGTTGTTTGTACCCGTAGTATGTGTACCCACATATGTGTATGTTATTTGTTGTTTGTACCCGTAGTATGTGTACCCACATATGTGTATGTTATTTGTTGTTTGTACCCGTAGTACAGCCCAAAAACAATAGTGCCGTTTTGCTTTTTTATTATTTAATTTATTTTTTTTACACAAATTTTTCTTTTTTTTTCTCTCTTTCTTCCAGGAGAGAGAGCTGGGATGTATCTCTCTCCATTCACAGAAAAAGAAAACACAGAGGTGGGCCTTGCAGTGACTGATCACTGTGATAGCCAATCGGAGACTATCACAGCAATCGGGTGACCCACGTCCCGGAAACTCTCGTTCCAGGTCCCGATCGTTAGTACGGGGCTCACGGTGAGACCCTCCCAGTACAAAGGGAGATACGCAAATATGCGGCCCCATGGAAAAAACCCAGTCTACTGGGGCCACCTATTTGTGTTACGTCGGTGTGAAGAAGTTAAACACGTCCAAAAATAGAATAAAACCTTGGAAGAACCAAGGATGGTCACCTACCTCCCCTCCTCCAGGGTTATGTAGTTATTACAGTACAGGTTCTCTTTAGATTCAGTCATTCAGTATACAGCCACCTCCTCCTTACTACTGAACTGCAGAGCTTCTTCATGCAGCCCGTCACCCACAGGCCTCGCTCGCCGTCCTCCATAATTAAAGCCGCGCTCTGCAGGTCGCCGTGACCTGTTTGTTAACAAGTAAATGTTTTCTTTTATTGGCTCCACATGGAGTGAATTATTACAAGCTTCATCCCGCTCTTTGATGTTGGAACCGGTTTAATTTCTCAGCTCATGTTATTAGAGGGTGTGTGGGGTGGATGCCTGGAAAGATTATTTAGGTGAGATTTGTTGGCCCTAGACAGTCAGATTTTAATCTTCTGCAGCAAGAAGTTTAACCAACACCTAGGATGATCCATTCAGATCCCTACCATCCCACTACACAGTCATTGTTACATTTTGTTGATGCAACACATCAAAAACCTGTATGTGCCCCCAGCACAAGACTGTTGTTTTTGGAGCCCTGGCAGCTGTGGCTTTTAGCGTTTGCACCCATCAGTTTTGGCTTGTTACTGTATAATCCCAAAGGCATGCTTGGAACCATGTGGGCCATATGCATCACAGGATCTGTTACAAAAATGTAGCTTTCTTTTGCCCGTTTTTAAAGCCAAACTTTTTTTTTTCTCTGAATTTGGATACATTGAGGAACCGATTCAACTTTGCCATTGGAGAGATTTCCCTCATTTCCTGTCCCAGACACACAACAGGATATGAGGGTACATCTGCCTTACTACTTGCCCCCATTGCAGGGCCGATGCTAGACTATTTTGTGTCCTAGGCAAGACCAGCTACTTTTTTATTTTTTACTAGACCTGAAGGGCCTGGTATGGATTGTGGAGGGACCCTACGCCATTTTTTTCCGTGATATTTTTTTAAATGCCGGCAATTCTTTTCTTTACATTCAGCTGTCAGCGGGGAACCCAGGCAGCTGATGACTCATCAGTTGTTAAGAACACGGCAGCCACCTGCTGCTTAGCCATGAGGTTGCTGTTGGCAACAAATGCAAGATTTCATTACTAAAATACCTCATCATACCGCTTTGTGAATGGAGTCCTGTGTCAGGAAGCCAGCGAATAGTAGGGAAACCAAATTCCGTGGCTGCGCCCTAGTTCGCCCAGCGGGAGCGCCAGCCGTGCCCCATTGTTAGATTTGCCCTTGTCTCCTTCTCTGGTGACATCTGAAAAATTATGGATTGCCTTCCTTACCTGACTGATCACTGTCATTGGCACAGAAAGTCAGAATGAATCTCCCAGGTGCAGACACTGATAGTATTAAAAACCTGGCAGGTTTTCTATCTCACTGTATTCAAAACGTAAAAAAAAATGAGTTTGGTGTTCCACTCTAATGGCCCTTCTTGCCCAGTTTCTGCACCCTGACGGCCTGACAACTCCAGCTCTTCTTCTTTTTGGAGGTTTTCAGTATGCTGCATATGGCCCACAGAGTATCCTGATATAGGTAGTGGTTGCAGAATCAAATTTGGCATCTAACCATGTTTACTTGTCAATCGACAGATTGGGTTTTCATTGGTGTGTGTCTGAAGGAAAGGTTGTTGGCTGTGAGAATTGGTAAGATCTTTCCTTTGTTTAGAGGCTGGCGAAAAACCAGCAGCAACCAACGTGTGTGGGTAGTATCAAAACAGATACGTTTATTTGACACACGCTGTACATACGTGTGGGGTCCCCTTGCCAGCCTGAAGATCACCAAAGAAACTCCACCTCTTAGCTCTTACTATTTATACCTTTTTTTTACAGCATGATTAAGATCAAGCATTAAGGTCATTCAAAGTTAAAATTTGCAAATGTCAGTTCTGTTCTTCTGGAGATAAGTCCAAGGGTGTGGGGTTCATTGCATGGGCCCCCCATAGATGCTTGCAGGTTGTCACACAGTGCTGAGTTGTAATGACTATGCAGAATTCTATATATGCAGAAATTGCTATTTAAAACCTAATATGATCAGACTTAAAATGGCTGCAGTTCATGAGCGGTGGGCAGTTAGGTGATTAAAGTGACCACTTCCAGCTACCCCTACACACCTTCATCTTTCCTGCTTACTAGAAAATGTGTTTTTTTTTTATTGTGGGGATTTCTTCTTACTTCCTGTTCTGTCTAACGCTCCTTAAATTGCCAGGAAGTGGGGAGATTTCCCCTGACCTGTTCTCCCTGACACCCATCAAGTAGAGATGAAGTGGGGAGGTTTTTCCTGGCTTCCTGCTCTGCCTGACACCCTTCAAGTGTGCAGGTTATCCCTGACCTCCTGTTCTGCCTGACACCTATCTAGTAGAGAGGAAGTGGAGAAGTATTCCCTAACTTCCTGTTCTGCCTGCCCCCTATCAAGTAGAGAGGAAGTGGAGAAGTTTTCCCTGACTCCCTGTTCTCCCTGACACCCATCAAGTAGAGATGAAGTGGGGAGGTTTTTCCTGACTTCCTGCTCTGCCTGACACCCTTCAAGTGTGCAGGTTATCCCTGACCTCCTGTTCTGCCTGACATTTATCAAGTAGAGAGGAAGTGGAGAAGTTTTCCCTGACTCCCTGTTCTGCCTGACACCTATCAAGTAGAGAGGAAGTGGAGAAGTATTCCCTGACTTCCTGTTCTGCCTGACATTTATCAAGTAGAGAGGAAGTGGAGAAATTTTCCCTGACTTCCTGTTCTGCCTGACATCTATCAAATAGAGAGGAAGTGGAGAAGTTTTCCCTGACTCCCTGTTCTGCCTGACACCTATCAAGTAGAGAGGAAGTGGAGAAGTATTCCCTGACTTCCTGTTCTGCCTGACACCTATCAAGTAGAGAGGAAGTGGAGAAGTTTTCCCTGACTTCCTGTTCTGCCTGACACCTATCAAGTAGAGAGGAAGTGGAGAAGTTTTCCCTAACTTCCTGTTCTGCCTGACCCCTATCAAGTAGAGAGGAAGTGGAGAAGTTTTCCCTAACTTCCTGTTCTGCCTGACCCCTATCAAGTAGAGAGGAAGTGGAGACGTTTTCCCTAACTTCCTGTTCTGCCTGACCCCTATCAAGTAGAGAGGAAGTGGAGAAGTTTTCCCTGACTTCCTGTTCTGCCTGACACCTATCAAGTAGAGAGGAAGTGGAGAAGTATTCCCTGACTCCCTGTTCTGCCTGACATCTATCAAGTAGAGAGGAAGTGGAGAAGTTTTCCCTGACTTCCTGTTCTGCCTTACCCCCATAAAGTAGAGAGGAAGTGAGGGGGATTTTCCCTAACTTACTGTTCTTTCTGACATCTGTCCCATAGGCATGAAAGGAAAAGTTACCTTTGAAAATGGGAACCTAGATAGCAGTAAAAAGTTGACCTAGGATCCAGTCCTTCCCTACTTTATCCTAAGCTAAAAAAAAGTGTCTATTGTGGATGGAGGTAAATATAGATGTATCTGTAGGTGGTGAGCTTTGTTTTCTGTTGTTCTTGTGAAAGACTGACCAGCCCTTCTTGTCGTTAACAGTGGCCTCATATTCAATGGCACAAGACAATGAGACCTCACTAGGAAGTTCTTCTTTGTCCACCTCTTTGGAGGTTGACTCGACCCTCCAGGAGAACTACGTGTGCTCTCTGACTCCTGAACTCATCCAGAAGGCCAGGGAGGAGCTTCAGGAAAAGCCAGAATGGAGACTACGTGACGTCCAGGCTCTCCGGGACATGATATGGAAGGACTATCCAAACCTCAGGACCAGAGTGGACGACGCCTTCCTCCTCCGCTTCCTCAGGGCCCGCAAGTTTGACTATGATCGGGCCCTGCAGCTCCTGGTCAACTATTATAGCTGCCGGAAAGGCTGGCCCGAGCTTTTTACGGACCTGAGACCATCTGCGGTAAAGCCGGTGTTGGACTCTGGCTTCCTGACAGTCCTGCCTCATAGCGACAAGGAGGGGAGGCGCGTTGTCTGCATTCGCCCAGGTGAGAGACATAATTGTCACTGGTTAGGAACCTATAGCCCAGTTTTTTACTTTTTATAGTTCTGTAACGCTTGAAATGGCCTAAACAATATTAAAATACTCGAATACTAGTGAAAATTAACTTTCTGCTCTCACACTCCAGCGCTCTGTTCTGGCGGAGCTGAGTAACAGCCATACCCCTACACTGTATTGCAGAGGAAGAGATAGGGCGTGTCTAACTGGGTTTGTTTATGAAGCCCACTGGGCAGTGTGGCCACTTTTTTAGTGCCTGTTGGACTGTTCAGTTCTATTTAGATACACAAACCAACTGCTGTAACAGGAACGTAGAGGTAAGGCTTAGTAAATAGAGGTTGTTAGAACAAGGTCTATGTAACTAAATCTCTATTTCAAGGACTTAATTTGGGTCTCAGTTCAGTTTGCTAAATGTATGAAATAAGGAAAATGTATGCTATATGAAAGAACTAGTATGTTCCCAAACTGACAATTGGCAGCAACCTTTTTGGGAAGCAAAAAAATAATTATTTAACCATCTTTAAAAAAAAATAAAGATGGCTTCCACTTCTCGAGAGTGATGGCAAGGAGACTCCTTCTCATGGGAGCACTATAGTCAGCTAGTAGGTGATTCAGTGTTAAATTAATAGAGTGCATCTGTTATGATCAATGTACTCCAGCTGCCTGTTCATGGTGGAGTAAATGAGACAAACCATCAGATTTGACTCTGCTAGGAGAACCGTAATGGGATTGGCAATCCTTGCAGTCTGATCTCCCTGACATTCGGGTCACTACCAGATTAAAGGGCAAGTTCACCTTTTCAGGCAAACTGAAAAGGTGAACTAAGTCCAGATATCCTGGCCACCACTCTGCATGTAGCAACTGTGATGTCCCTTGCTGTTGATTTAATCATTCATCATACATCTGACTCTAATCCTACACAATCCCTGATTTTGTGCAAGTGTGCAAGTGTAAGAATCCATGCTGGTTTGAAGCCAAAGGGTAGTCACACCAAATAATCATTTTATTTAGATTTTTCTTCTGTTCGCTCACTTTTGCGTTTTGCAAATTGATAAACATAAACAATTAAAATATAATTCTAGAATGCATCCTTCTTCACACCGGCCTAAAACGTTTGCACAGTACTGTATGTCATTCCCTTCCCTTTCATTTCATTTGCCAGATCTTCACAGTTCTTGTAGTTCTTCATTTCATTTTCTTGCCATCAGGCCGATGGAACCCCCGGGACTATCCAATCACAGAAAACGTACGTGCCATGTACCTGTCCCTGGAGAAACTGATTGAGTCGGAAGAGACACAAGTGAATGGAATTGTCATCCTGGCCGATTACGGAGGGGTGGGCTTGTCTCAGGCTTCCCATTTTGGACCCTTTATAGCCAAAAAAGTGATCGGGATTCTGCAGGTATGAAAAGAAATTAGCTGGCGGCAGGGTGGGTTTGATTTGAATCCAGTCGATTTTAAATAATTTAAATCACTAGTAAAAAGACTTGATTTAAATCATAATTTTTAAAGAGCAACCATCACCTCTGTCCCACAGCGGCTCCTCTGACTCGCTGTTGATTCACCGACAGTCCCATTCACTTTAATGGGACGGCTGGTGATGTGGCAGTGACACAACAAGGTGAGGGACGTGGGAGCAGCAGGTGAGTGGATGCCTTCTAACAGGCGCTGCCATGATGGATCTGAAATGACAGGTGCTCTTTAAATGTCAGGACTTCTTCTTGCTGGTAGTTAGAATCTTTAATATTTGCAAACAAAATGAAGGTTTCCTATTTAGAATAATAAGCTGTCAGGTTAGTAAAACAGCGATATCAGAACCGATTCAATCATACAGTTTGTAGTGTACATAGACTTGCAAAACAATGGGATAAAGGAATATTCTTGAACTTTGTTTTATCTCATGGTTACTGTGACATTGTACGACTGCATCAATGCAGTGCGTGTTATCTCAGCTTGGATTCATTGAATGAGTTTACCAAAAATGTCAATGTTGCAGAATATACAGCCTCATGCTACATAGCTAAGCTCCATTTCATGCTGAATAAACTAAATGATTATTCTATCTTAAATAGAAAACTATCTTTGGATAGATTTTTACACCAAAATTATTATTATATTGCGTATTAAAATAAATTTGATACAAATCAAAAAAAATCAGATTTAAATGCACATAAAGGACTAAGGCGATGCAATGCCACTCTAATGGATAGTATCTGTGCTCAGTGTAATAAATGAATGAAATAGTAATTTAAGTGTACTGACAGCTGCACTCAAACATATTGCACATATCAATATTAGAGTTGAGCGAACTTCTAGAAGTCCGGGTTCTGCTGGTTTGGCAGAACTTCGGGACAAAGTCCGGGTTCGGGTCCGGACAGAACCCGAACTTTGTCCCGGACCCCGATTGTCAAGATACCGGAGATTACAATTAATTATGAAAAGTCTGGGTAAAACTTCTACTAGAGGTAAAAACGTAAAAAATCCAAAAATAAAAAAATTTTTATAAATTTCAATAAAGGGACAGGGGTAAAGAAACATCCAGTGAACAGGGTGGGAATGGGTGTAAAGGAAGGAAAACGTCTGGAGATCCTGGAAGGTCCTGATAAAATGTCGTGAAAAACATGGATTTTCAGGCCCAGAGGTAACTAAAGTTACCCCAAGCCCCAGGCCCTGTTTCAAGCCCAAGACAGGCCTGGGCTTGGGCCTGAAACAGGGCTTCAAGACGGTTTGGTCGTCTTGGGCCTGAAGATCTTCAAGCGAGTTGAGATTATAACTA
>BLSH010438737.1:70777-83196 GCA_018402905.1 Glandirana rugosa | reverse complement strand
CCTTTAGGTCCAGAACTGGCCTGACCCCCCCTTTTTTTTTGGGGACCACGAATATGTTCGAGTAGAAACCGTGAAACCTCTCCAACTGAGGTACTGGCACGATCACCCCCTGGTCGGAGAGTGCCTTTACAGCCTTTAAGAGGGCCTCCTGACGCCCGAGGGAGTCTCAAGTTCTATGGAAAGAACCTGTCTGGGGATAGAGTGTTGAACT
Source organism: Glandirana rugosa (assembly GCA_018402905.1). Taxonomy (NCBI): domain Eukaryota; kingdom Metazoa; phylum Chordata; class Amphibia; order Anura; family Ranidae; genus Glandirana; species Glandirana rugosa. The sequence goes on along the minus strand of BLSH010438737.1, from coordinate 82,985 downwards.
CTATCCTGTACCCGGAGGACACCACTTCCTGCACCCAACGGTCTGAAATGCGGGCAGTCCACATGTGTGGGGGGGGGGGGGGTGTCTTCTGGGGTTCACAAAGGTCGGGTGGGGGCAACCAATCATGCAGAGGAGGGCTTGTCCTCTGTCTTTTCGTTCTTGCGCTGCCAGGGACGATTCCCGGCCCCTGCGGCAGGCTTGCCGGGCCTCAACCCCTTGCCCGCTGCGCCAGGGGCACGAAAAAAACCTCTTCTGACCCAAAGAAACAGGTCCCTTCTTGCGGTGGAACTCCCGCCGCCTGGGCTCCGGAAGGAAAGTACTCTCCCCCCCCCAGTGAAATCCTTGATGATTTCATCCAACTGTGGCCCAAAGAGACGCCACCCTGAAAGGGAAGATCCGCAAGACCGTTTTTAGACGCGTGGTCACCCGACCACGAACGTAACCAGAGAACTCGTATTATAATGACTGCAAAAACAGACATCTTTGACAACATGGGAAGCAGGTCCAGAGCTGCATCACACAGGTACCGAATACCCTGAAACAAATGGTCTGCCTTCTGCGACGCTTCCAGCGTCCTGCCGCAGTCCAAATCATTCTGCAGCTCTGCCATACCATCAGACAGATATTGCGCCGCCATGGCAGAAGCCAGAGCCGGCCGCATGGCTGATCCTGCCAACAGGAAAAGTGCCTTGGACACTGCCTCCTTCCACCTATCGGCTGGGTCCTTAAACGAGGGGGACCTTTCCAAAGGAATGGTCATTGCCTTGTTCAGGCGAGCCACCGGAGGGTCCACTGTGGGGGACGCCCACTTCTTCACGAAACTATCCTCTTAGGGATAGCATATAGCGAAGCGTTTAGGTAGGGCGAAGGAATTCTGCGGACGCTACCATTACTGATAGACCAGGTGGTCAAAAATGTATCATAAGGATAAGCCTTAGGCGGCCTAGCAGACCCACAAACATATGCGGACACTTGCGCTCCCCTACCTGGTCCAGTCGCAAGGACACACGAATATTAGAAATCAGTGCGGTCACCAGCACTTTTTCGTGCGCAACTGAGGCCCCCTGGTCCTCTTCGTTGTCCGAGGGTACCAGCTCACCCTCTGAGAGTTCCACGGGGGTACCTGTGACCCCCGAATCCATTTCCGGTTTGGACTCGTCCCCTGAGGAACAAGGGGGTGGCGGGCGTTTTTTAGGGGCCCCCAGAGCGTTGCTCGGCCCCACCCGGGGAAGAAATTCCCCAAACCCTGCCCTCAGCTGTTCCAGGGACACCAGGGCCCCCAGCGCAGGCTGCGCTGCCGCTGACTCCTCCTCAGAAGGGCCTGCAGGATCATCTGCCATTGCACCACCGAAACTGACAGTCAAATTTAGAAAAAAAATGAACTGACAGCCCCATCGCTGCCCCACAGAACGCCAGGGAAACCCCAGGAGGACTGCACCTACCGCTACCACACCCCAGGGAGAGCCAAGCTATACTTGCTGTTTTGTGCCCACAGTGCTGCTCCTAGCAGGAGTGCATAAAGGACAGGCAGAAAGAAGCGCCGTCTGTAGTCAGCCACGCTGTCCCAAGCTAAAAGGAAAGTAAAACGGCAGCAGCACATTTTACTCTGCTCCAGGGACATCCAATATGGCCGCCGAGATCATCCACAAGAGGTCAAAGCCTGTGGGCAGGCCGTGACTACAGCAAAATGGCCGCCGCTGGCACTAGAGGGAAACCCTCAGTAAAATGGCTGCGGCTAAATGGCGGAGCATCGCCGCATGGCAGTATAAAACGAACAGATGCGGTTTTAAACGGGGTACGGAGGAGGGAGGGGGGCGAGGACACACAGGACGACACTAGCCCAGCGACCACCCTCCACTGGCCGGCCAGAAAATCGCTAAAGTACGCCCAGCACCCCCCCTCCGCACCCCTGGGGGGGGGGGAAGAAGGGGGTCACTCACCACTCCAACGGGCGTAGCGGGTAGCTACCCGGTCGCAGACCTTCCTCCCTAACCGGAAAGGGATGCTGCAGGCCAAAGCCCCTGGACAGGCACCGAGTCCGGTCACCGGGCGTAAGTGGGGGTCACCCACTGGCCGCCCGCACGGAACGGGCACAATGCAGCGGGTCCCGCCACAGCATAGGACTAGCTCGCATCGGGCGGCCGTGCTGGGGAAAGTGCAGGATTCTAGTTATCCTCTATGCCCCAGCCGGCTTCTTGATAGCAGTCTTCATCAGATAGCTTGAAAAAAATAAAAAAAGCAGTAGCAAAAAATATAAACCGCAGGTCCCATAAGGGAGCCAGGTCAACTCCTTGCACTAGACATATTAAAACTGATATGCTAAGCAGAGCAGGGGGATTATATGGGAGAGAGAGAGGACGGCCCCCTGGGAGGGGCCAGCTTGCTTTCTTTCTTTTTGCCTAGTTAACTCCTAGTAGGATGTGCATATAACCCCACATGTCAAAGAGGGCTGCGTCTGTCAGTGAACGTAAGAGAAATTGGGTTATATATTGTGTTTTTTTTTTTGCATTGAAGTCTATTTTTTCCCCCCCAAAAAAACCGCTGCGCAAATACTGTGTGACATAAATTGCAACGATCGCCATTTTACATTTTATTCTCTAGGGTGTGTGTATATATGTATGTGTGTGTGTGTGTGTATATATATATATATATATATATATATATATATATATATATATATATATATATATTTATTATAAATACTTGGGGGAATTAAGTAATCTTCTATGGCTGTGCGTGCTGTATTCTCACATTCCAGGGCCCTACCCCCAGATGTAATTTATTACCTTTTGACTTCATCGTCCCAGTGGGATAGCTGGGGCAGATTGGGGCACCCAGAAAGTATACTTTGGAGTGATACTCGCATTCAAATGTCAGAATAAAGTGTACATACCCTGTGAGCACTTTACTGACATTGAATAAATGCTGTGCACAATAACTTCTCTGCAAGAATAAATTAATGTGGTTGCTTATGGACACAGGTTGTCCAATAATCCGATCCTTAATATGCACGATCCAACAGCCAATTTCCATATGTTTGCTGACAAGACTAGAAAACTATTGTTGGCCAACAAGGCGTTGGCTGATTGTTGGCTCGTGTGTACAGAAGTTGGGCCAACAAAAAGTTGGAAGTGCAAACACGCATGCATGGCACCCAGGAAGTGTTCGGTCGTGTAAACCTGCGTTCCTAATTCACAAATCACATTCACCTGAACTTCCTGGTTATACGCTCCTAACACATTACTACGTTCAGCTTTGTTGGCCGATTACTTGACTACCGTCAGTACGCTAGACGCAACCGCCAACAGCCAATTTGGACGTTCGGTTGGCCAACAATCTGCGTGTGTGTGTGCGCGTGTGTGTGTGTGTATGAGGCTTATGTCTTCAAGTTTAACCACTTCCAGCCCAAGGATGTCTATTGACGTCCTGGAATTTGAGTGGCGATATCTGAATGGTGTCTGCAGCTACAGGCACCATTGAGATATCGTTTTTTTCTGCCAGTGTTTCTGTTTTTTGATAAAAGTGGTCTACGTGGAGGATTTGCCACGAGATCACTTATCAGCGGAGGGAGAGGTGCCCACCCCTCCCCTGCCATTTTCCCATCATCTCCGCTGCTTACCGGACCTGCTGGTAGTGGCGGAGATGATCGGGTCCGCTCCCCCCAGTATTTGAGAGTCGAGTGAGTGGAAGATGCCGCCCACTCGGCTTAATAACATTGCAGGACAGAAGCGGCGTCACAAGTCACTTCCGCCCAATGCTCTTATAGGAGACTTTTTTTTTTTTTAAACTCTTTTTATTTCAATTTTTGTTTTCCATTTTAGTCTAAATATGAGATGTGAGGTATTTTTGACCCCAGATCTCATATTTAAGAGATCCTTCCTTGCTTTTTTCTATTACAAGGAATGATTACATTTCTTGTAATAGGAATAAAAGTGATCACATTTTTTTTTTTTTTTTTTTAAAGGACGGTGTTAAAACAAAACGTAAAATGAATAAGAAAAAAAAAAAAAAATTAAATCACTCCGTCCTGCCGAGCTTGCGCGCAGAAGCGAATGCATACGCAAGTCCTGCCCGCATATGAAAACTGTGTGGGGTATCGCCGCAATCGTTAAGCGCGAGAGCAACAATTCTAGCACTAGACCTCCTCTAACTCAAAATTGGTAACCTATAGAAATTTTTAAATGTCCCCGAAGGAGATTTTTAAGTGCCAAAGTTTGATGCCATTTCACGAGCGGGTGCAATTTTGAATCATGACATGTTGGGTATCAATTTACTCGGCGTAACATTATCTTTCACAATATAGAAAAAAATTGGCCTAACTTTACCGGCTTATTTTTTAACTCAAAAAAAGCGTAGTTTTTTCCAAAAAAAAACTGCACTTGTATGACCGCTGCGCAAATACAGTGCGACAAATTATTGCAACGACCGCCATTTTATTCTCTAGGGTGTTAGGAAAAAAAAATGAATATATAATATTTGGGGTTTTAAGTAATTTTATAGCAAAAACACCTGGTTTTAACTTGTAAACACCAAGTCCAAAAAATAGGCCCGGTATGGAAGTGGTTATAGTACACCACCAGCCAAAACCTCTGGATAGTGTCTGTCTGTGCCTCCTATTGGGGAGACTTTGTTTCACTTCCTATTTGAGAAGTTTCAGGAAGAGGTAAGTGAAGGTATTTCCTTAAAAATACAGACCAATAAATGTTGTGTGTTACAACCTCTGCCAGGTTAGGATTGGTTCTCATATCCTTGTTGAAGATCTACCTCTCTCTCCTTGTCCAGTTGATACATGTCCTGCAGAATAGGAAGGGAGGGGAAATTTTTCCAACAAGAGCCTTAGACCACAGTAACGAGAGGTTTAGGCTGGTATTTGCAGGTGTGCAACGTGCATGAGATTGGCATGACCTGTCTAGCATTAAAAGAAGTTCACTACCAAAACCAAATAGACAATAAGGTGGAAAAAAAAAACAAACACAGGAAAAAAGTTTCTTTAGGGTATATTATATATTAAACAGTGTATACATTACAGTGCAAATCCAAGTGCAGAAGATAGTCTCGTTACATACACATTGTATGGGCCAGGATATCCATCAGCCTATCAGGTCACTGAGAAGTGGTGACATCACTCAAGCATGTGTCATCAGTTGTCATAGCTGGATCTCCCATAAGAACTTATTTTACTCCATATTGCCAGAAAAGGCCTGATTGATTGCTGTGGACAACTGACGACAGAGGCCATAAGAGGTGTCACCACTTTTGGGTGAAAATACAAGAATTACTAAAGAACACAAAATGCCTGCCTGTAGAAAAAAAAAAAAAGGACAAGATATAAAATCATCCTTTCAGAATTAGTTTTTCTTTTAATTTTTATATACAGCAACCTCTGTCAGTTTGTTAAAGCTTGGTGCCCCAGTAGGGAGATTTCACTTCCTGTCCTGATGAGAGAACAGCGGTCCCCATTAGAAAACTGCCCTTCTGTTCCTGTAAGAATTAATCAGCCTATACAGGCTTCATTTTTTTTGGTTCAGCCAGAGGGTTGGGAGACTTCCCCACCATCACAATACACGGATCAGCACTGCAGGCTATGACCGGTGGTGGAAAGTTATCAACTAACTGTTTGTACAGTCTGCCAATCAATCTGTACAATCAGCCTGCTCATACATGGATCGACGTTAGGCCAATCCCTAGTGAACCAGCCAAATTTTGATCCATGTATGACCAACTTTACTAGTCGTGAAATTCATTTAGTTCCAAATTCATTTTTCAACGAAATTCGTTAATTCGGAAATATTTGAATTAACGAAAACCCGTTTAACAGTTTTTTCTGAAAAGAACGAAATTTCGAAAATCCAAAATTATTATTAACAACTATTAATAAAATTATAGGCATTGGAATTTCCTTTCAAATTTAGCTGTTAGTGAACGTAATGAATACAAACTGATCCGAAATAACAAATGCCGCATCTAAACGAATGGAACGGAACTAAACTTTATTATTATTAATTCGTTACATTCACTAACAGTCAATTTGAAAGGAAATTCTAATACCTATAATGTAATAGTTATTATTAGTTATTTTTTTAAGTTTTCCGAAGTTTTGAATTCATTTGAAATAACGAATTTCGATCATAACGCATGACCCAAAAAAACACGAATGAACCTAAAAACGAACGCATTTTTCAGCAGTGCACATGCCTAGACTTTACACATCCCCTTCTGTCCTGCCCAGAGAACCTAGAGGGTGAATCTCCTATGTGGGGACACAGACACCAATCAAAACTTAAGAGTTCCTAAAACTTTATCATCATCAACAAATAAAAAAAAAAACATTTTGACATCAATCAGCGTTTAGCCAATAGTCTGGAATCAGTCCTGTATACCATAACATACTTATCCTAAATACTCTCAGTTCTGGAAGTCAATTTGTTGGTCCTTTAAGTGCCTTATAACTGTGCAGTAGCACAAAACATTACATAACAAACTAGAACAAAGTGCTCCAGGCACAGCGCCAAACGTCAGCCCTCAAGGGACCAATAACAATGCCTGTTGGCGTGGGCGAAGCATGCAAAGGACAAGTCCTCTTTACGGTCTATCATTGTGCATGCAAAAGGTTTGTACTGTCTCATGGCTCACATGACTATACAGGGGATTTTAGTGCAGTGTTGGCTGGAAAGGATCAGAAGTCACAAATCCTCCAATTAGAATCAAATCAGGCAGTGTATGAGCAATGGTGATCAGCAAACTGCAGTAATCATTCCACAGCCGCTAAAAAATTTTGATTGGTTGCTACTGCTAGATTTACAGTATAGAAGCTCAGGATGGCTGTATATGAAAGGCCTGGTGGATATAGAGTGGTGCTGAAACTGTATTCACACGCTGTAAATTCCTATGGCCGGATGTGTGTGAATAGGTGCGGCGGCTGAGCCTGTCCAATGTAATGACCGGGTCCCGTTGGCCACAGCTATTTATGACAAAGTGCATCTAGCTACGATCCCTGCAAGTAAGCCGCTGACAGCCTGTCATTGCAGTGGACGAGCTCAGCCGTCGCAGATATTTGCACACATCTATTCTAGCCGTAGGGATCGGCAGGTTCTGGAATTTGCAAATCCGATGCGAATGGAGTCTTCTAGTATTGAAGTACAATACAAGCCTTTCGCAGCCAATGAACTGATTTGCCATGTGATCTGACAGGTCAAGTCACAGACGACTGGCTGCACTGTTCCAATCGGTGCGACATCGACTTTGCGTCGCTGCACCGATTTGCAAAAGTAGTTCCTGCACTACTTTTCCAGATTTCGGGTGAGACTTCAATAGATATCTGTGCATGAAGCCGCACAGATGTCTTTCAAGTTGCACATGCTGCTTTGAAATTGTGCAACTTCATATGAAGTTGCAAGATTTCAAAGCAGTATTCAATGTGAACGAAGGCTTTTATTCAGCCAGCTGCCACTCCTCTCTTTAATTACCCATATAGATCATGCAGGTTCTGTGGCTAATTGGCTTCAATCAGTTGCTTGTATGCAGTTATCAGCAACAGAACCCAAATAATGAATGTGTCAGTAAATAAACCGCAGAGTTGGCAGCCCATCTTGGCCGATTCTTCCTGCCAAGTTACTGTGGAAACGGGTGCAAGTGCCCCAACAGAAGGGAATGCATATCTACATGAGGAAGTGATCAGCTTTATGTACATCTCATCATTGCATCCTTAGTTTACGTTTATAGCTATACAGATGCAGGCTGTCCTATTTAACAACAGTCTCTATGGGTCAATAGTCATGGCTTCGTTACCTACAGATGAGATCGCCAACCACAAAGCAAGAAAGGCGAGGGTTTCTCTGCCAATGTCACTATATGGAGAAATCAAGGGACAGCTTGCACCTGTTTTCAAGGACAACTTTGCTGAAGAAATCTGGATGACCCAGTAAGACTGGTCATTGTATCTTCAGTTTGGGATTGAATCCCCCAACAGCTTGCTATCTCTCTTACGGATTCTAGCAAGGAGAATCCTGCATGTGTTCCCAGCTTCCTTCCCCCACTGATTGATATTACATCACAGGGGCTGAGCTGGGAACTGCAAAGCATTATCTTTCCAGTGCCGTTAATAAGAGATATAAAGTAGCTGGTTGGTTTCTCCAACTCACCAACATCCACCCCAAACTGAAAGATCAGTTTTGGACAGAATGGCTGCAATGCCCTCCTCCAGAATACACAACTGACACCGAGCGAATACTGAACACAAGGAAAACCTGAGCAAAAATGTACAAAAAAAAAAAAAAAGCTTTGTTTCCCATCCTTCCATAAACCAACGTCATTACGAGACTAAAAGTGCATTTTTTTTTCCAAAACTATGTATAGAGATATAGAAAATTGTATCCAATATATTACTGAAAAGTCAAATAAAAATGTTCTTTGATACCATAGATCAGCTCAGCAGAAGCGCACATAAAAGCAGCAATAAACATATGATAAAGCTTTGACAACAATTAAAAGTATTCATTACAAAAGCAATTAAAGATGGCTTTTTTTTTTCTTCTTGCGAATGGAATTTTTGAAAGCGAACCTGTCATCAAGAAAGCCTTTATTTCTGTTGTAATCCTCCTAGGAGTCTTTTTTTTTTCCCTGTACAACTTCTTCATATTTGTTATGTTACTCTGTGCTTCCAGTTATTTGAGGTCTCCCCCCGCCCCCGCTACTTGCACCAAACCATTTTGCAATGCCTTGCTCCATCTGATAGAGGCAATTACTGCTGCATAGACTGACACCTGTCAAACAGGATTACAGGATAAGAATACTTTTAGGGGTTTTCCTTTATTCTTAAAAGGTCAAATGTAAAAAAAAAAAAAAAAAATTGTACATCTGTCTATCTATTGCAGACTGTCAGTTGGCTGCCTGGGATTACAGGAGCCCAAAAATTTGCCCCCCATTTTTAGAGTGGAAGCACCCCTCGCAGCAGAGTATCTTCGGCCAACTGATTGGAAATAAAGGATAAATGCAGAAAAAAAAAATGCTTTCTCCACCTTTAGCACCATGTTACACCTGAATTTAGGGTGTAACATGTTGCTTAGCACCCAAACCCTCACCCCTACCCATGACAGCCGGTAGGGGTTCTTCTCCCCCACATCTAAAATGTGTGTGGCAGAGATATGTGAATGAATAAACTACAAGACCCATCCACCATAGCGGCAGACAGACCTGTAGTTCTCAATGTGCGCTGATTAGAACATTCATTGTCTATTGACACATCCTGTAGCTGAAAGCCCGTAGCAAGGTACAGACAGAGAGATGTAGGAAGTGTCTGCAGGAGCCTGACATTGTACCCATGATCATGGGTGCAATAGTTTGCAGGCTCCTGTGTTAAAAAAAAAATATACATTATTTTTTTTTTTTTTTTATCTGCAAAAATGTGCATTTTTTTCCCTTAAAAGGTGAATTTTAGCCTTTAAAATGACAAATCACAAAATGCCTGAGCTGAGGAGTCCTGTATGGAATGACAGTACAGGCTCCAACTGCTTAGGATTATAGAAACAGAGGAAATGAGGTATGCTTTATAAAGCTCCATGTGGCTGAAAAGACCCCCACCCGATTTATCATTCCACAACCTCCTGGGGCTTTGGAGGACCCCCCATATTGCACAGAACTTTGACAAGAAAATAAAATCTATGTCCAGGCACTTTCAGGTGATCTGCCGTAATATTTTTTAGGGATTAACATGGCTTTCTTGATGACGGGTGCACCCCGAACAGACTCTGGAATCGGGGAATGTTACCAAAAAGGAGGATCGGGAAACATCTAATTGAACTCTCTGTTGGGACAGATGGCAGGAGCAATCAATGTCCAGGTGTAGAGCAAAAGACACACCCAGCTGGAGGTAATCTTCACCCAAACAGCTGGCCACTTGCTGGTTATAGTATTCAAATCGGCATCCGGGCTAGGGGGGAAAAAAATATATAAAAACATATTAGTACTACAGCTCATGTCCGTGCAGAGCTGGGTTTACCCACACTGAGATGCACAGGTGTTCCATGCATCCCGTTCCATTGATGTCAATTGGGATGCAGCAGCAGCTGCTCCCAATCCGACACCGTCTACATTGAGTGCCGGTTCACACTTGTGCGATGCTGGAACACTGCGGATTCCCGCATCGCACCCAACTTGCATGGCAGTTCACACTGCCATATGCGAACTGCTGGGAGTGTCAATACAAAGTTAATGACACCCCCATTTTAGTTTGCATATCGCAGTGCGAACGGTCAGTTCAGACATGAATCGGATCGCATGGGTGTTCACACCCATGCGATCCGATTCTGATGCGGACCAAAAAAAGGGTCCTGTGCGAGTTTGGTCCGAATGCGATGCGACTTCAGCCATACTATCTGTATGGCTGAAATTGCATTGCACGGACACTGCATGCGATTTGCACTGCAGTGTGGTGTGAATCACATGCGATCTCGCAGAGCGCACACGTGTGATCCAACACTCAGGGACATGCACACCAGTGTCCCAATTGACACCAATTAGACTGCCGGAACAAGGATGCACAGAACACCTGTGATACCCCATGCGGGTTAACACAGCCCTGCAGGGGTGTACGCTATATTACCCCTCCTTAAGTATTTCGACTACATTCACTTTGTGCAATTTATTTTGTAACCATTATGAATACCCATAGACATGTGATTATAATACACATTTTCATATGCTACCACTTATCAATAGGCCCTTCAACACCCACCAAAAAACTAATCTCTATAAACCTGAGAGTGATGAATTCTGTAGTGCAGCAGAGAAAACTGGTCAGGGTTGTCAGCTCACTAAGGCTGAGTTCATACATGCCTGGCTGCGGTTTGCAGTCCAGAGCGTTTGTTTACTTGTCAGGTGCGAATTTTTGCCTGAATTCGCACTTTAACCGGACCCAAAAAAACGCATCAGGACCCTTTTGAAAACCTGCACCATGGCCACCTCAGAAATGTGTAAACCAGCTCCATTGAGAGCCAGTCATTATCACATTTTATGCGAATTGGATGCGGTTAAAAACACATCCAATTCGCATATATGTGAACCCAGCCTTAAGGAAGTTAGGAGCTCAATGGGTTTCTGACAGATCATCAGGTATTGTGTCTGTACTTGCAGCATTTCTAAAGAGAGAAAAGATGGAGAAATTTAGATTTTACCCAGACATACACCATAACCCTCTGAGAATAATGGATTACAATTGGTTGATGGTGGGTAGGTGAGACATTCTTCGCCTCCCAATTAATAATTGTGATAATAAAAAAAGCACTGAAAACTAACAGCTTTGGTTCTAAGGTGGAACAGAATTACAGGCGCATCTCAAAAAAATCAGAATATCATGAAAAAGTTAATTTCAGTAATTCAATTAAAAAAAGTGAAACTCATATTTTATATAGATGCGTTACACACAGAGTGATATATTTCAGGCATTTCTTTCTTTTCATTTTGATGATTATGGCTTACAGCTAGTGAACCTAAAATGCAGTATCAGAAAATGAATTAACCACTTCAGCCCCGGAAGGATTTCCAGCTTTAGGACCGGAGCCCTTTTTGCGATTCGTCGCTGCGTCGCTTTAACTGACAATTGCGCGGTCGTGCTGCGTTGTACCCAAACGAAATTTGCGTCCTTTTTTTCCCACAAATAGAGCTTTCTTTTGGTGGTATTTGATCACCTCTGCGTCATTTCTGATCGCCGCTATAAACAAAAGAACAGCGACAATTTTGCAAAAAAACCCAAATTTCTTACTTTTTGCTAGAATACAAAGCCAAAAAAAAAAATATAAAAAAAACATTTTTTTTCACCGTTTTTGGCCGATTTATATTCTTCCTCATATTTGCGATAAAAAAAAAATCGCAATCGGTGTTTATTGATTGGTTTGCGCAAAAGTGGTCGACGGTTACCAGGGTTTTTTTCACAGTTTTACAAGGCTGTACAGACGACTTTATAGCGTCATGGCGATTTTTAGCGTCTAGCGGCGGTAATGATCATTTTTTATTTTTTTTTTTATTTTTGGGGTTTTTACTTAAGAGTAGTAGGCATTTGCGCTGGTGAAAACGCGTTTGGTTAGTTATTTGTGGCTAACGCTAAAAAAAAAATAGCGTTTATACTCCTTCTTATATTTAGCCGGTTTTTGCCACTTTTTTTTACAAAAAAAATATAAAAAAAAAAACCGAAACATAAGATCGTTTTTCATTC
>BLSH010438737.1:54837-70761 GCA_018402905.1 Glandirana rugosa | reverse complement strand
GGAAGTGGTCACAGCCTTCATGTACATGAAGGCTGTGATCACAGCCCTTCCCCCTCACACAGAGCGGAGGTCCGTGTTTACTTACACGGACCTCCGCTCCTTCACTCCGGGGGGGGGCATCGCGGGTGGCCGGCAGCAATCGAAGCCGCCGCACCCGCTCCCTGGACCCCCCCGAACACAGTGAGCGCGCGCGCGCGCTCACAGTGGCTCTGTATCGCGGCTGCTGTCGTATGACAGCGTTTTGCGTTACAGAGCCACTTTGTCGCCGTCAATTGCCGATCAGCGGTCGGCAAGCGGTTAAAGAAGACCAATTAAAAAAAAAAAAAAAAAGTTAATACAGAAATGTTGGCTTACTGATAAGTATGTCCATGTAGTAAAGTATTAATGCGGCGTGGCATGGAGGTGACCAGCCTGTGGCACTGCTGAGGTGTTATGGAAGCCCAGGTTGCTTTGATAGCGGCCTTCATCTCATCGGCATTGTTGGGTCTGGTGTCTCTCATCTTCCTCTTGACAATACCCCACAAATTCTCTATGGGGTTTAGGTCAGATGAGATTGCTGGCCAATCAAGCACAGTGAAACCATTATCATTAAACCAGGTATTAGTACCTTTGGCAGTAGGGGCAGGTGCCAAGTCCTACTGGAAAATTAAAGGAGTTGTAAAGGCAGAAGGTTTTTTTTTTTTCATCTTAATGCAATCTATCCATTAAGATAAAAAACCTGTATGTAACAGCCTCCCCAGCACCCCCTAATTACTTACCTGAGCCCCCTCTCACTCCAGCGATGTCCACGAACGTCTAAGCTGTCCAGGACACTCCTGCTGATTGGCCGAGACACAGCATCGGCACCAATGGCTCCCGCGGCTGTCAATCAAAGTCTGTCTGCCAATCAGGGGGAAAAGGGGGCCGGGACTCCATGTCTGAATGGATGCACAGAGCCCTAACTCAGCACGGTTGCCCACATAGAAAGTTGTGGGGGCACTCAATAGGAGGGAGAGGCCAGGTGCAGCAAAGAGGGACCCGAGAAGAGGAGGATCTGGGCTGCTCTCTGCAAAACCACTGCACAGAGGGGGGTAAGTATAACATGTTTGTTATTTTTTAGAAAAAAAAAAAAGACTTTACAACCACTTGAAATCAGCATCTCTATAAAGCTGGTCAGCAGAGGGAAGCATGAAGTGCTCTAGAATTTCCTGGTAGAGGGCTGCGCTGACTTTGGACTTGATAAAACACAGTGGACCAACACCAGCAGATGACATGGCTCCCCAAATCATCACTGACTATGGAAACTTCACACTGGACCTCATGCAACTTGGATTCTGTGCCTCTTCATTCTTCCTCCAGACTCTGGGACCTTGATTTCCAAATGAAATGCAAAATTTACTTTAATCTGAAAAGAGGACTTTTGACCACTGATCAACAGTCCAGTCCTTTTTCCCCTTAGCCCAGGTAAGACGATTCTGACGTTGTCTCTGGTTCAGGAGTGGCTTGACACAAGGAATGCTACAGGTGCAGCTCATGTCCTGGATACGTCTGTGTATGGTGGCTCTTGAAGCTCTGACAACAGCCATAGTCCATTCCTTTTGAATCTCCCCCAAATTCTTGAATGGCCTTTGCTTCACAATCCTCTCAAGGCTGTGGTTATCCTTGTTGCTTGTGCACCTTTTTCCACCACACTTTTTCCTTTCACTCAAATTTCCATTAATATGCTTGGATACAGCACTCTGTGAACAGCCAGTTTCTTTAGCAATGACCCTTTGTGACTTACGCTCCTTGTAGAGAGTGTCAATGGCTCTCTTCTGGAGAACTGTCATGTCAGCAGTCTTTCCCATGATTGTGTAACCTACTGAACCAGACCAAGAGACCATTTAAAGGCTCAGGAAACCTTTACAAGTGTTTTTGGGTTAATCAGCTGATTACAGTGTGACACCATGAATCTACAATATTGAAGTTTTTCACAACATTCAAATTTTCTGAGATACTGAATTTTGTGTTTCCATTAGCTGTAAGCCATAATCATTGAAATTAAAAGTAAGAAATGCTTGAAATATATCACCCTGTGTGAATCTATACAATATAGGAGTTTCACTTTTTAAACTGAATTACTGAAATAAATGAACTTTTGATGATATTCTAATTTTTTGAGATGCACCTGTATAATAAAAAAGTAAAATGCCCAGCCTGCCTTTCTATCAACACAGCCCATTGATTGGCCAGTAGTCCTGTTCCATAATGAACATATTGAAGAATCTCTCACCTGTACCAGTTAGTGAGGGTCATCATGACGTAAAGGGAAGCCAGGCACAGCATGAGATGGAAGAAGGAATAGTTGTACTGGACGCCATCCTTCTCATTATCCAACACACGTCGCACCTGCCCGTCCTCGCCATCTGAGCCGGTTCCTACAGTGTCATCCAGCATGGGGGTGTCACTGCCAGATAAGGTGAGCTTGTTCACTTGGCTGTTGGTAGAGTTTCGGATGCTGCAAGAAAAGCGCACACAGTCTGATGAGAACAAGCTGGAATACAATGAGAAACACCACAACTAGAATACTGCCATGTACTTCAAATGACACATCTATTTTGAAAAAAAAAAGTTTCTCTACTAAAGTGGAAGAATAGCCCCCCCTTTTTTTTTTAATATACATATACACATAAAAAAAAAAAAAAGTAGGCATAACCTTATTCATCAAATCAGGTGGCATACATCAGTAGTTCTCAACCTCAGTCCTCAAGTACCCCCAACGGGCCAGGTTTTCAGGTTTGCCTTTACTTTACACAGCTGCTTTAAATCAATATCAATGACATGGTATGGATAAGAGCTATTTTATCTAAGGGAAGCGCCCAAACCATGGCCCGTGGGGGGTACTTGAGGACTGAGGCCGAGAACCGCTGGCATACAGCAACCCCACAAAGACAAGTAGAACTTCGCTATGCAATAAATTTTCAAAAGCTCTCAAAAAGACAGTGCATTTTCTTTATCCGATATGCAAAAAAAATCCCTTTAGAACAAATTAGTTTACTAAACTGTATATGCCTCCAATTCTCTGGAACACAATATCACTTCTGGGCTGCTGGGGAAAAAAAAAAAGCTGACCTTATTTGTAGACACCGGGCTCCATTTATTATAAGGCGAATGTAATGTGCCAACTGCTATGAACTCTTGAGGTTTTCCCTCAAGCTAGCTCAGCTTGGAACAAATGTGTTTGTTCCCCCAAATGAAACAAGCAAAAGCAGACCAAAGCAGAGCCAACTAAGGACATTATTCTCCTCTCTGGATAGTCTATTGATGTAATAGGATTCCATCGCCCAAAGACAGTGGATCTGCACATTTTGTAAAACTCACTGCCCTAACCCAGTGATTCTCAACCTTGGTCCTCAAGTACCCCCAACAGGTCATGTTTTGGGAATTTCAATTAGATAAAATAGCTGTCTAAAATACCAAGCCATTGACTCTGATTTAAAGCAAGATAAAGGAAAATCTGAAACATGGCCTGTTGGGGGTACTTGAGGACTGAGGTTGAGAACCACTGGCCTAACCAACCAAGAACAGGCTTTTGTGAATGTAAGTGAGCCTATAAACCTTCTTAAAACGTTAAGGTTATAATTTTTTCCATTCCAGAACTTTTGCTAGTCAGTAAATTCTCCCTGTGCCTCACTGAAATTAGATTTAGTTTATTTGTAGGAACCTGCCTCCATGGACAACGGACTTCAAGGGGATTTCCCTCACATTGGAAAGTTATCTTCTCACTTCCTGTTCAGTCTACAGGACAGGAAATCAAGGGAAATCTACTACTAGAAACTGTTTCTGTATGTCCCCATCTGGTTCAGACCTTTTTTTACTGAAATTTTGCAGAAAAACACAGCCCCCCCCATGCTTCTGGCAACCCAGCTCTCACCTGGAATACAGAAGGCACAGCACAAACAGTATCAGGCCAATGATGCTCTGAGTATCCCACCACTGCAATGACTTTATGGGCCCTGGTGTGGGGATTGCTGGGATGGTCCCATTCTGGGGACTCAGCGTAGGAGCTGTAATCTTGTTGAGGATGGTCATTAAGCTCGGGTTGCATGTACGATCTGAAAATAAAAAAATAAAAAAACAGTGGTTAAAGAACGTCCGTTATTGCACTCAAGCAAAATGAACAGACAGCATTTGGCTTAAAATAAGCATTTAATATGCATGGCCTTAAGGCAGGGGTCTCCAAACCTTCTAAACAAAGGGCCAGTTTACGGTCCTTCAGGCTTTAAGGAGGCCAGACTGTGGCCAGTGGGAGAAGAATATGCCCCAACATCAGTTACCCATCATTGGTTTCATTTGGAGGAATAGTGCCCCATTTTTGGTATCAATTGGAAGAATAGTTCCTAATTGATGGTGTCAGCAGAGAAAATGGTGCCCCATCATTAGAGTCAGTTAGTGGAATAGTGCCCCAAGGGGCAGATAAAGGCAAGCAAAGGGCCACAATCGGCCCCCGGGCTGCATTTTGGAGACCAGACATATCTCTTCAGATCAGTTTTTAATTACATTCATATCAAAGATGTTACTGGTGGTGTTCTGTCGATTACTGCAGATCGTCAGATAATGCCTCCGACAATCTGCGCATGCACAGTAGTGACGTCACTCGAGCTGATCTGCCGAGCAGCTGGCGTGACGCCAACACTGCGCATGCGCAGATCAGCAGAGGCATTATCTGATGATTTGCAGTAATCAACAGAACTTCAGCTTCTCTCAGCGGATTGAAGTCTCCCATAGGCGGCTGATTTGTGGCCTCTGGTTGGCTGGGACTGCTGCCAATCATCACTTGGGATCCCAGAAATGCCTTTCGAGTCCCACCTTCCTAATACTGTAGTAGATTTTCCTGTGGTACCGCCTTCGCAGTCATTGGTTGCGATCAGATACTGCCTCCACGCTTTGCTGATTGACAGATAAGGTCTCCGACCAGTGGCGGCTGGTGCTCAATATTTTTTTTTTGGGGGGGGGTCCCCCCACACTTCCCGGGAGACAAACGAGAAGAGGCGATCAGAGGCCTTACCGTAAGGAGGCAGATGACAAG
This sequence comes from Glandirana rugosa, assembly GCA_018402905.1. Lineage (NCBI taxonomy): Eukaryota > Metazoa > Chordata > Amphibia > Anura > Ranidae > Glandirana > Glandirana rugosa. The sequence goes on along the minus strand of BLSH010438737.1, from coordinate 65,714 downwards.
GATCCGGGGTAGGGCTGCTGCTCCTCGCTCCAGCTTCTCCAGTGGAAGAGCTGGACAGGCGTTGCTTCTCCTCACGGCCCAACAGGCAGTGGGGACCTGATTGGTCGGGAGTCCTAAGACTTCCTGGCCAATCGGGTCTCAGGACCTGCTTCCTGATTGGCCTGGAGGAGACTCAGGAAGACAATAACTAATATTAATTTGCTTTTGTCACACAACTGGGTGGGCTCAGGGAGCAGTGCTCTGTGCCCTGAGCCCACCCTTTTTTGAAGTCAATTAAAGCTGCAGGCTCTAATCATGTGCTTAAAAATAAATAAATAAAACCCCATTGAAATCCATGCGTCCGGCCTGTAGCTTAGGGGGTCGGGCAAATGGATTTGGGGGGGGGACGGGCCACCACTGCCTCCGACAATTTGCGCATGCGCAGTGTTGACGTCACTACTGTGCATACGCAGATCGTTGGAGGCATTATCTGACAATCTGCAGTAATCAACAGAACATCTGCAGTAATCAACAGAACATCTGCAGTAATCAACAGAACATCTGCAGTAATCAACAGAACATCTGCAGTAATCAACAGAACATCTGCAATAATACCAGAAGAAGCCAAAAAGGAGTAGACTTGCATTCTGAATTTTGTAGACTAAAACATTTTAGTCAGCTAACTTAATACCATTTTAGTCGACTAAAATATGACTAAAACTAAAGCGATTGAGATGACTAAAATGTGACTAACTAAAATGGAATTTTAGTCACAAGACTAAGACTAAAACTAAATTGAAATTTGACGTCAGAATGAACACTGGTCTGTAGTGCATGTTCATACCTCAATACCATAAATAATAACATATTCGATTTTGCACTCCAGCAGTATATAATAAGTTTGGAAATTGTAGAGAAATGCTTAAATAATGCATTACAATGTAACTACACCCATTCGATTTTAGACGACTAAAATGTCCTGGAGATTTATTTAAAGAAAGAAGACTAAAACAATTGCAGAAGACTAAAATGGGACTCAAACTAAAATGTAATTTTAGTCCTAAGACGAAGACTAAAACCAAATTGAAATTTGCTGCCAAAATTAACACTGGCAAGTTGTCTCCCTCTCTGTCAAAAAATATTCCTTTCATTTTTTCACACCCCTGACCAATGCCGGGACCCCTAAGCTTGTAGAACTCTATGCACCTCCAGTTATGAGGGAAAATGTGAAAGGACACCTGCATTGATGCACTCCCACAATGCCACTCTCATTCAATGTGCAATTCTCAAGAGGAGAAGGAGGGGTCAAAAACTTGAGCCGCAGTAAATCAAAGTATAGAAAACTGCAGGTTGGGAATTTTATCTGACCAGTCTACTTAAGTGGCAGAAATGAGACTTAAGGTAAGTAACAACCTTTTCACACTGGGGCTGCCCGAGCGGCAGCAGTAAAACGCTGCTAGCGGTGTACACATCCCTCCCGCACTGCCCCAAAGATGCTGCTTGCAGGAGATTTTTTCCTTTCCTGCAAGCGCAGTGCCCCAGCGGGAAAGCACGCCTGTAAAGTGCCTCAGTGTGAAAGGGGTCTAATAATGCGCAGCAAATATTGCTGCAAACCAAAAGCCCTACAAGGTGCTCCAAACTGCCCCTACATTTAAAGAAAACCAGTGTCGGCCCATCCATAGATCCCCCTATCCATGCGTCCAGCCCCCTGATCTACACATCAGGAAGCTGGACTATGAATTCCAATGGGGGGGGGGGGGGATTTTTTGAAGCACCTGATTAGAGCCAGAGGCTATAATAGGCTTCAAAAAAGGGTGGGCTCGGGGGGTGCAGAGCACTGCGCCCTGATCCTACCCAGTTGTGTGACAATGGCGAATTCATTTAAATTATTTTCACTAAGTTCCTCCCTGCCAATCAGGAGGCAGGACCTGTTTCCCCAACTGGCCAAACAGTTAGGCGATCCTATTGGATGCCTAGAGCTTAGGAGGAACAGATAGAGGAGACACACGGCGTAGCCATGGGAGGAGTGGACACCGGAGCCGCTCTCTGCACCCCGGGAGTGGAGGAGAGGACACCACACAGCCCGCCAGCCCTAGATCAGGTAGGTGCCGCCCTACCGGCCTCCCGGGGGGTGGGGGGGAAGGGAGGGGTGTTGTCAGTGCCGCGCTGCCGGCTGACCAGTTTGCCACTCCCCCAAAAGAAAAAACCACCAGCTGCCACTGTCGAAAACTGAGATAAATCAGCCCACCTACACGTAGCCTCAGATGTTCCAAGCCGTGGGTACATACTGACATGTCATGCCAAACACACTAACAGTATTTTATTCAATTAAAACGCTTACCAGGTTCATTTGATATGGCAGACCAGGTCAGGTAAACTGTGTACAGGCTAATCACAGAGGACTGAAGGAGCCCAGAGCGTGGTTGACCTTCCTGCAAAGCAAAGAGCACGTTATTTCTAATATTCAATACCTTGAACACCAAGCTTACCCTACAACATGATCAGACCCCATTTTCCAGTTTCCCTTAAAGGATAAAGTTCATCTTTGGAAAATGTTACATGTTCCACCGGTATTTAGGGTGGAACATGTTCCAGCTCCAGCCTTCTCTCTTCCCCACACCTTCTGTTACAATTTAAAAACAGCGCAGCTATGTGGGGCTCCACCCAAACGGCCACACCATTCATTCACAGAGTTCTGTGAGGCTGGGTGCACAAAGGTCCGGCTGGTTTGCAGTGCGGTGTCCTGTGCGTTTGTGTTCACTGGTTCAAGTGCAAATTTTTTCCTGAATTCGCACCTTAACCGGACCCAAGAATGCACAGGACCCTTTTCAAATTCACACAGCAGCCGCCCCCGACAGGTGTGAACTGGCTCCATTAAAAGTCGGTCACACTAACATGTTATGCGAATTGGATGCTGAGTAAAACGCATGCAATTCGCATATATGTGAACCCAGCCTGAATAAATGAACTCCAAGTACCGTCAGGCGCGGCAGCCAGCGGCTTGTAGAACTGTGAGGATGCCTGCCATTCAGTAACTGCTCGCCCGTATCAGAGGTACAGGCAGGCAGGCAGGACAGTGTATGGAGAGTCTGCAGGATCCTGGCATTGCACCCACGATCAGCAGATGCCTTACATGCTGCAGAATAAAAAAAATGAGCCGATTGCATTACACCGCTGTTTCGTTGCCATGAGTTACTATTCACATCAGCGCTGCTCTCTTGCTTTAAGTTTTTATAAATGCAATCAGCATATAAAGCCACAAATACGGTTTCGCTGCTCCAGGAGAATCAAACACTGATAGTGGTAAATTGCTATCTTCTGGGTGCTTCGCCCTGTTGCTGCTGCAGATACAGATAGATACCTTGAATTCCAAGAAGATCATTCAAAAAGTGTACATGGAGCTGGATACAAATAGATAGGTAACGCGTTTCACACATCTAGCGTGCTTCGTCACAACCAACTTGTTTGTGACGAAGCACGCTAGACGTGTGAATGATCTTCTTGGAATTCAAATAAATTTCTACATTGCATCAAGCCTGGAGTGCCGCCAGCCTCATTTCAAGGTATCTATTTATAAAGCCACAACCCGACATGCTGTGCATTACAGCACGGACACCAGCACTAGCTGATCGAGTGCTGTACAAAAAGGAACACTCCACTCTGCATTCATGTTAGAACATCTATGTAATTTTACGGCCTGTATGCTGTTCAGAAAATATAAAGAACATAGGTTAGGTTTACCCTGTGCATCACATAACTGCCGAGACGCACTTCCTCCTGAGCTACAAAGAAAGCAGCACTCATTGTTGCACATTCATAGCAGTAAATAACTCATAGCAGTACTACAATGTGTATAGTTATAGCTCTAAGAGGTTATCTCCTCTGTTCACCAGGTATTTCCTCCCCCCACAGTATCCGTGGACTGTACCTGCACTTTGGGGAGGATTGAGATGACAGATACAATGAAACACAGGATCATGTTGAAACTAATGAAGAATTTGTTCTCAGTGCAACCCCCGGGCACAGTGTAGAACACAAAGAGGAGGGCGTAAAATGTTATTGATGCCGCGTACAGCAGGCCAGTGGACGACAGTAAGACTAGAAGATACAAAGACAATGGAGGTTATCAGATACGCATGCAACATATCAATTCACAAATGCTAGAATTCAGGTAGTGTCATCAAAGTATTAAACTGAAAAGTACTATTGAGGTTGAGCTGTATTTTTACTCATTAGTGTCTCTAAAATCAGTATATATATTTTCTCCAATAGCTTACATAGTTGGTGAGGTTGAAAAAAAAAAAACACATCAGTCTATCCAGCTCAACCTATGGTGTGTGTGTGTGTGTGTGTGTGTGTGTGTGTGTGTGTGTGTGTGTGTGTGTGTGTGTGTTTATGTCAATAGTACCCCTGTATGTTGTGGTAGTTGAGGTGGTAATTGAGGTGCCCATCTAATAGTTTTTTTTAAACTATCGACGCTCCCTGCTAATACCACGGCCTGCCATACGAGAATTCCACATTCTTACCGCTCTGACAGTAAAGAACCTTCTACGCAGTTTATGGCTAAACGGCTTCTCTTTCAATTTTAGTGAATGGCAGCATGTTTTTTTTTAAATTCCCTTTCACCGAAAAGTTTTTTTCCCTATGCTAGGGTCACCAGTATGGTATTTGTACATGGATATCATACCCCCCTCTCAAGAGTCTCCTCTCCAGAGAGAATAAGTTCAATGCTTGCAGTCTTTCCCCATAGTGGAGGTCCTCCAATCCCTTAATTAGCTCGGTTGTCCTTCTATGGACTTGCTACAGTTCCAGCACATCCCTCCTGAGGACTGGTGACCAGAATTGGACGGCATACTCCAAGTGCGGCCGGACCAGAGTCTTGTATAGTGGGAGAATAATCGTTTAATCACCAGCGTTAATCCCCTTTTAAATGCATGTCAATATCCTGTTGGCTTTGCTTGCAGCAGCCTGGCATTGCATGCCATTGCTGAGCCTGTCTACTAAGACCCCTAGGTCCTTTTCCATCCTAGATTCCCCCAGAGGCTCTCCCCCTAGTGAGTAACTCACATTCATATTTTTGGCACCCAAATGCATTATTTTACATGTTTCAATATTAAAAAAGGGGTTGTAAACCCTCAGTTTCACATTAATGCATTCTATGCATTAATGAGAAAAACATTTTCTGTCACAGCAGCCCCCAGAGCCCCCCCTTTACTTACCTGAGCCCGATCGTTCCCACGCCAGGGACGAGCACACCCACTCCAGCCGGTGTCTCGGGTCCTCATTGGATAGATCGATAGCAGCTCAGCCATCGTCTCCCGCTGCTGTCAATCAAATCCAATGATGCGGGAGCCGGGGGACGGGCCGAGTCCTGATGTCTGTGTCAAGGGACACAGAAGCAGGACTCGGGAGCGCGCCCGCACCGGTGACCCCAGGGAAAGCGCTTCCCTGGCGGGTCACTAGATGAGGGGAGGAGCCAAGAGCGCCACAGGGGGACCCCAGAAGAGGAGGATGGAGGCCACTCTGTGCAAAACCTTTGCACAGAGGTGGCAAGTATGGCATGCTTATTATTTATAAAAAAAAAGCTGAACCTTTACAGGTCACTTTAAACTTAATTTGCCATGTAGTTGCCCACCCCATTAATTTGTTTAGGTCTTCCTGCAAGGTTTCCATATCCTGAGTAGAAGTAATTGCCCTGCTTAACTTGGTATTGTCCGCAAATACTGAGATTGGGCTGTTTATCCATCCTCTATATTGTATATTAATAGATTAAACAGGATTGGTCCCAGGACAGATCCCTAGGAGACCCCACTAATTGGAAGATACAGCCTCCAGACAACTTCTCTGTAGGACTCTTGTATGATCAACGGATAATGCATATTGATGCCCCGTGTAGAAACCCCTGACTCCGGCTTGATCTCTGGACATAACTGGAATGATTTTGAGCATTGGTTTGCCTAGAAATGGCCCACAAACAACCTAATGCCTGTTTCGGCGACAATTGTTTTGTGTCTGGTAGGGTGGAGGCTAGACGCTAGGCAGGCAAGGCTCCTTTATATGTCAAATTTACCAGTATCGTGTTTGCACTCAATAAGATGTGGAATCAAACAGGTAAAGTGAAACGGTTATTTGCCAATGCAAGGCAAAGCAACAGGTTTAGTGTTAAGCTGGCCCCCAACATCTAACACTTCCCTTCACTTTCCGGTTGTCCCACACTGCTGCAACCCAAAGTCATGCAACTTCCAGTGCAGCTTTGCATTGAGACTTCAGCAAATTATAACAATACAGAGTGTAACATTAATGAATTTACAAAAACCCTCTGAAACCAAAGTCACAAAGATAAGACAAAGAAACGACTTCCTTGTGACAGTGACTTGAGTCGCAGCAATTAATTTGGCACTCATTGAAATTAACGTGTTTTGACTTGTCATGCGACTTTCTGTGTCGCATCACGACACATGAGAAGTTGCAGCAGTGTGAACCAGGGCTAAGTCTATTCCAGTCGGAGCTTACACAGGACTAAGGTCTTCCTCCCTACTCCTGACCGTGCTGGATCTATTACCTAATATCAGCATTGTCATGACTCCCCTGCTAGGAAATAGCACAGCATGTAAGTGAAGTGAAAAGCAGTATATGAATGAGAAAGGACCAGCACTAAAGTGTGCCTGTAACCGTGGTTTACAACAATGTGGCGCCTGTCTGCACACCATGGCATACTGTGAACTCCTGTTAGTAAAAAAAAAAAAAAAAAGACTCTACGAATACATTCCTACCGGGCGAAACATGTTGGAGGGGTTCTCCCATGGATAGGAAACCACGCTGAAGCCATTTTTTACTAACAGAAGCTTACTATATGCTGTAGCAGAGCACAGATAGGCACCATTTTCTTGTAGTCCACAATGTGTGACAAGCCAGTATCCAACCCGACCAGCACCTGCAAACACTGTGGCCAGTCAGCTGGGATAACAGATTGGGGCATTTGAGTGCTATCAACTTTATTTGGTTTTTGGTCTAATATGTGATTGTCTTCCCAACGACTCTTTTAAGAGTTGATCTACATGGCCATTATTACTTGCTTATGCTCATATCAATTTCTTACACACTTGGGATTTGCATGAGACAGACCCAAAAACATGACTAAAGAAATGTGTAGACCATTAGTCCTGTGTGAACTAGAAAATGGTCTATGGCCAGGAAATGCTCCATACTCTGCTCTAGAAATGCCTCACATAACACCATGTGACACGAAGAATCAGGTCAGTGTGTTCCTTACCCAAATGAAACCAACCCAAAAAAGTGAACAAAAAAAAAACACGTCAGACAAAAATGACATCTTTTGGACTTCTGTGTGAACAGTAAAACGTTTAGTACCATTCTTACCTGCATACCAACATCTGGAATTCCCCTCCTCCATGCGCTCCAACCAGGACTCGTTCCAGGAATGTGCAAAATCAACAAGTAGTACCAGCTGGATGAGGATGAAGGAAAAGGCCCCTGCCGCTCCAAAGATAAACCAGGCTAAAATGGGAGAACAGAACACCACAAATGAAAGCTTAATGCTGGTTAAATATATATACACACACACACACACACACACACACACGCTGCACTACAACCAAATTATGCACCAGGTAGCCCTGGAAGTGCCCATTCACACAGGGGCGACTTGTCAGACGGCCTGAGCCACCTGACAAGTCGCCTCCATGCAGTACAATGGAAGCGTTTTGATAGGAGAGACTCAAGTCTCTCCAACTAAGAAAAAAGGTTCCTGTACTACTTTTGAGGTGACTTCGGGAGAGAGAGTTTGGGGTCACACTCCCACCACCATGTTTGACTGTAGGCAAGACACATTTGTCTTTATACTCCTCACCTGGTTGCCGCCACTCGCGCTTGACACCACCTGAACCAAATAAGTTTATCTTGGTCTCATCAGACCACAGAACATGGTTCCAGTAATCCATGTCCTTAGTCTGCTTGTCTTCAGCAAACTGTGTTTTGGGCTTTCTTGTGCATCATCTTTAGAAGAGGCTTCCTTCTGGGATGACAGCCATGCAGACCAATTTGATGCAGTGTGCGGTGTATGGTCTGAGCACTGACAGGCTGACACCCCACCCCTTCAACCTCTGCAGCAATACTAGCAGCACTCATACGTCTATTTCCCAAAGACAACCTCTGGATATGGCGCTGAGCACGTGCACGCAAATTCTTTGGTCGACCATGGCAAGGCCTGTTCTGAGTGGAACCTGTCCTGTTAAACTGCTGTATGGTCTTGGCCACCGTGCTGCAGCTCAGTTTCAGGCTCTTGGTAATCTTCTTATAGCCTAGGCCATCTTTATGTAGAACAATTCTTTTTTTCAGATCCTCGGAGAGTTCTTTGCCATGAGGTGCCATGTTGAACTTCCAGTGACCAGTATGAGAGAGTGAGAGCGATAACACCAAATTTAACACACCTGCTCCCCATCCATACCTGAGACCTTGTAACACCAACGAGTCACATGACACCGGGGAGGTAAAAATCGCTAATTGGCCCCAATTTGGACATTTTCACTTAGGGGTGTACTCACTTTTGTTGCCAGTGGTTTAGACATTAATGGCTTTGTGTTGAGTTATTTTGAGGGGACAGCAAATTTACACTGTTATACAAGCTGTACACTCACTACTTTACATTGTAGCAAAGTGTCATTTCTTCAGTATTGTCACAAGATTGAATAAAATATTTACAAAAATGTGAGGGGTGTACTCACTTTTGTGAGATACCGTATATGACTTGCTTTACTATGAACCACACAACACTATTTTTAAGCCCGATACTATTTATTTTAGTGATCGTTACATCGCCTTGACTTATGGCTGAATTGTGTGTGCTGTCTGAACCCCAACCCTAAGGCTTCATACTATCAAAGCTGAAGACAGAACCCACAGGAGGAGATGTGAAAAGCCTGCAGTTACTGTCACCAGTTCTTCACCCCTTGTTCTAGGTAAATGGCCAATGCCAGAACTTTAGATCAGTCTTGCTGGGCCCTGTGGGTCCTCTTCCATTGGTTACATAACCTGGAGATGGCAAGTTAGACCAGGTGACCCCCAGTAGCGCTTAAATGCAGACATCAAGGTCATTGGGGTGTTCATTCCCTTTCACTTAAGACTCTGCAGACAATGTACTACTGCTAAGTTAGGGTTGAATAAGAAAATGAGGGGGAGGTTCCAGTGTGAACAGAGTAGGGTCAACAAAGAGCAACAATAAGGAAGGTGGATAATCAATGGTACCATAGATAACTAAGTAGGTAATTTGTAATTACTTCTTGTGAAGGGTCCTTCTGGAATGTAGAAAGCTCCCACCATTATACCGACAATGGCCAATATTTTGAAGAACCAGAACCTGTAACAAAATCAAGTCTATTAAAATTTTATCAAAGTGAATGAAGGAAGAGCTGCCTTAATTTTACCAAGAGCAACCTAAAGGTTGGCAGAAAGACAGGCAAAGGTTTAGATTACAAATGGAAAAAAAAAAAAAAAAAGAGAAGGAGAATAGGAGATGTTATTTACCACGCAGTAGTGAGAGGTTTGTAACTAAAGTGGTTCTTTAGACCCCTCTCAAAAAAAAAAAAAAAAAAAAAGAAGAAAAATAAAGTAATAGTCAGCATCTACAAATCCTGTAGCTGCGGACTTTTAATAAAAGGACACTTACCTGTCCAGGGATCCAGCGATGTCCTCACTGAGGCCGGTTTTCATGTGACTGGCGCCACCATGCTAACTGTGGGAAGCCGGCTGTGACTACTAGTGGCTTCACAATTGAGGCGGTCCTCTGAATAGTCCCTGCAGCCTCCTGGTACCTGTGATGTGTACCAAGAAGCTGCGGGTAGAGGAAGGGGGGCGCTTCTCCGTGAAGTTCCTGCGCCTCTTTGCAACCGCAGCAACCCCTCCTCTTTGCTTCAACTGGTATCAGCATTCAGCCGACTTCGGCAGCTAACTCCAGGCCTTCTCTGCTCCTCCTCCAGACCCTGCACTATCTGCATCCCAGCTGCACACCCATCTTCTTCCTGGCAGCAGCACAAGGTAATGGGGGTGTACTGTGATGTAGGGGAGGATGGGGTGCGCTTGACACCTGATGTAAGGGGGGGTGGGTTGCTCTGGACATCTAGTCCTACAGATACAACCGCTCCTTTGAGGGCAACAATAATGCTTATGCAGCCGACGATGAAATGGGAGTTTGACACGCCTGGCCTAGGTGACCAGGGCGGGAGCTGGTATGTCAAAACAAGGTGCTCAGTCCCCCAAAAAAATTGTCCAAAAGTTAAAGGATACGTTCACTTCTGGGAACATGGTACATGTTCCATCTGTTTATAGGGTGGAACATGTAACATCTTCCTGCTCCCCGTGACAGTGGGCCGGGGATCTTCTCCCTGTATCCACTGTCTGCCCACATGGCATTCATTCACAGTTCTTTGTGGATGATGGCTTGTAGCTCTCAATGAACTGCGAGGGCACTGGTGAGTCCATTGACGTTCTTGACCTGTTAGACAGGACAATTCAGTTTGTTGCAGGCTGGCAAGAGAGCTGGGAATTTTTCTTTGATGTTTTTTGCCCTGCATCGCCCTTCCATGTTCTCTTTGCTGTAAAGGCCAGTTACAGGTTGGGGTAGTTGCAATTTGTTTGTACTGAAGTAACTGTCTGCCCGTATCAGAGGTACAGAAAGACAACTACACTTACACTTTGCAGAAGCCTGACATTGCATCTGTGATCGGCTGATCGCAGGTGCAATGCTTTACAGGCTCATAAGAAAAAAAAAAAAATAATAGTAAATGCACATTTTACCACCTGCTAAAAAATGTGCACTTATTTATTTTTTTTAAACAGTAAACTTATCCTTTAAAGAGGAGGGGTGGGGGGGGGGGGGGGGC
>BLSH010438737.1:25666-35953 GCA_018402905.1 Glandirana rugosa | reverse complement strand
CTTCACCTGTGCCCATCAAATACAGCCTCATGGGCGGTGGGGGCGGAAGGGGGGTATTTGGCAGATCAGTCACTATTTCTGTGTACATTTGCAAATGGCATGTGATAATACAATCTCATTATCTCAGTCAGACAGTGTCAGTTCTTGCATGAATCAATGCAGAACAGCCAGTGACAGATCAACAGTGGCCAGGCGCCCCTAGGTGGCAGTGCGCCCTAGGCGGCCGCCTACTCCGCCTAGTGGTAAAGCCGGCCCTGTGTTACTGGCTGCATGCAGGGTAAATATCTGTAGGTAAAAATAACAAAGCGGGCTTTACTACCACTTTAATGGTTTCAGAAAACAGTTACATTCCCAACATGCAGGCATTCCTAAGCCCTCATACACACGGGCGTTTTTTGACACCACGTTTTTGGCGTTTTTTGCAGCTCTCCATGTTATTCAATGGCCCTATAAAAACTCAGACGTTTTTGAGCTGTAGAGGGCGTCAGCGTTATTAAGCTGTAAATAGAACGCGGGACCAGAGTGTTCCGAGGCTGTAACGTTTTGGCATTTTTGACGCAGACGCCGCAAAACGCTCACTAATGCTCACTAACGCCGTACCGGCGTTAACCGGCGTTTTTGACGCCAACCTTTTCAGGTTAAAAAATAGCAGAGGAATGTTGTTTTTTTAAAAACCACCTATTGACGCCAACGCTCACTAACGCTGAATCAAAACGCCAAATAAAAACCCTGATTTTTCCCTGATGTCAGATCTGACGTTTTGCTTATTTTTAAACATACGCCCGTGTGTAGGAGGCCTTACTGTCATATGTGCTTGTGCTCTCAACCAAACTGTTAAACCATGCAATGGCTGGGGTCATAACTGATCACATGTGCAGAACCAGGGCAGTTGAAGCTCAGAGGCCAAAATGGCAGCTTCCTTGGCTGAAAATGATAGGAGGATTTACTTCCACTTTAAAGTGGAGGTCCACAGGTCTGCCTAGAATGAAAAAATTAAAAGCCTGCAGCTACACATACAGCCACACATACTGCAGCTGCTGACTTTTAATAATAGGACACTTACCTGTCCTGGAGTCCAGCGATGTCGGCACTGCAGCCGATGTTTCCATCAGCTGCTGGGTGCTGCCGCCGCCATTGCGGGTAAGAGAACCCTGCAGTGTAACATTACAGTTTCACACCAGGAGCCCTACTGGGCATGCGCGAGGCTCCGCTGCGCTCTGCTATGGGCCCGGCAGCAGGGGAAAGAGGAGGGAGCCGGGCTGCTGACATCAGCGGTGGCCGGCCCAAGCTCCCGGATGTGGGGAAAAGGACACCTGTCAAAGACGGGTATCCTCTCCCCCCCCTGAAGGTACCAAATGTGACACCTGAGGGGGGGATCTGATCAGTGGAGGTGGAACTCAGCTTTAATGAACACAGGGGGCCGGCCTATCAGCATGTGCACCATTCAAGGAACACTTAGCATTTTTCCAGCAATCTCTGATTGGATGAAGTGGAGAGGCGGGGCGGTGACATCATGACTTGATCACACCACTGCCAGAGTCTTCAGGACCATGTGAGGCCCCCACTGATAGACCCAAATGTAAGAAGAGTCTGCTTTACCAGGTAGGTAGGAACACAGGCACCCAAAAAGGCCAATCCAGGAACCACCATTGCCAGCCAGCATTAGATGGCAGTCTTCCATTGGCCAGAGCACTATGTGGGCATTTGTTTCATCACCTAATGAGTCAATGACCAGCAGTCCACTATACAATCTCTGTACAATGTCCTTCAGGTGTACAGACACAGTGGGGTTGATTTACTAAAACTGGAGAGTGCAAAATCTGGTGCAGCTGTGCATGGTAGCCAATCAGCTTCTAACTTCAGCTTATTTAATTAAGCTTTGAAAAAAATCCTGGAAGCTGATTTTTCCATGCACAGCTGCACCTGATTTTGCACGCTCCCGTTTTAGTAAAATCAACCCCATTGTAATAGACAGACAGACATAAACAATCTGTTTAATTTGTATCAGTGCAGACAGGTCCTTGTACTACATAGCTGATGGTACATCTAAAGAAGATTGTACAATCAGATTGTATAATGTATGTCTGCCTTCAGTCAGATATCCCCAGCTATCAGAAAACAGGAAGAGTCAGACTATCTGGAGAAGCTGGTATAATGTTGTATGGCGATCTGAAGATCATTCAGCACATCTATACTGCAACAATGATGTGTGTTTGTCTTGTATGGTAAGACCTGGAAGTGGTTGTTATGTCCTCTCTTGTTTTCCTTCCCAACAGGGTGATCCTAAACAAGGCCTGTACTTTCTTCAGATTATCCCCAGAATGTCAAATCCGGAGCCTTGAGACCACAAAGAAACTTTCCACCCCAGCCTGGTATAGAGCAGTCACATGAGTGAGTACAATGCTCCATCAGTTGTGTCTCAGCAGTGCTCACATGTTTTACTTGTAATACCTAAAAACCTCCACTAGATGTCCTCAGCTGATTATACTGGATGGCAGCACTGAGCAGAAGCAGCTGTGGAAGAGCCCCTAATGCAACCCATGATAATTCAGTGAGGACTTTGATGAGTTTCCAGGAAAATGTGTCGGCTTTTTCCTTTATTTTCACCTGGTAATCTGCCTAGTAACACACCTCCAGTCTTTGGGTGTCTCTACTCTAGATGGAGGAGCAAAGGAGAACCTTTTGGACAGTAGCATTGTCATTCTGGGGAGAAGAAGTGTGGACTAGCAGATTTAAATGGACGTTACTCACAAATTAAATGGTACTGAAATTCTGCTTTAAGAAACAGCAAGCAGGCAGGCGTTTTTTACAGATATGACATGCACTGCTTCTGCAAAAAAAATGCACCTACCTGCCTGATTGCTGTCTTTTCTGGCGCTGTAATCTGAGCTGCACATGCGTAGCACCGGGCCAGTCTCTGAGTGCTGGAATGATGGCCGCATGTGCAAGAGTGACATCATTACCTGCTGGCCAATGAAGAGACCTGAAGACCAGTAGTTAGAAAAAAATGCTGGCGCAGGACTGTTAGAAAGCCACTTTCTGCCCGCCATATTGTAAAATGACGGCCACAGCGGGGATCAGTTATCTTGACTGGGCATCATATGAAGTCCAGCAGGATAAGCCGCTCGCAAGTGGGTGGCGATCGGTAGTGCAGTGTGTCGCTGTGACACACCGCATCTCCGATCTTGGTAGAGAGCCTATGACGTGTCCAATCACAGCTGATTACATGGTAACCAGGAAGTGCCGTTTATCGGCTTTTCCTCTATTCGCGCTGACAAGACGTGAGTAGAGGAGAGCCGTTCAGCGGCTCTCCTGACAGGGGGGTCTGCGCTGATAATCAGCACATCAATTATCAGTGCTGGCCCACAAGTGCCAACCTGTGCCCACCAGGGATGGCAATCGGTGTCCATTTCAGGGATGGCAATCAGTGCCCATCAGTAATGCCTGTCAGTGCATCCCTATCAATGCCACCTATCAGTGCCCACCAGTGCTGCATATCAGTGCCCATCAGGGAAGGAGAAAAATTACTTATTTACAACATTTTATAACAGAAATAAAGAAAAACTTTTTTTTTTTTTTTTATTTAGCAAAAAATCCCCAGTGGTGATTAAATACCACCAAAAGAAAGCTCTATCTGTGGGGAAAAAATGATAAAAATGTTATATGTGTACAGTGTTGCATGACCACGCAATTGTCATTCAAAATGTGACAGCGCTAAAAGCTGAAAATTGGCCTGGGCAGGAAGGGGGTGAAAGTGCCCAGTATTGAAGTATAGGAAAAGCTTTTTTAATTTTCATTTTGGATTGAGCACATACACTTTATAACCCCGTCACCATTTGTGTCCCATTGTGGAGATTTCCCTTCACTTCCTGTCCCATAGCCAAACAGGAAATGAGAGGAAGTCTCTGCAAATTAAGGGCATCCTTTAGGGACCCCCAGGTCCCCAGAACTAATGTCCCCATTGGAAGATTTCCTCTCATTACTTTTCTGAGGACAACCCAAAATTTGGGATTCTCTTTCACTTTCAATGATAATGGAATAAACAGGACAAATAGAGAGGGGGAATCTTTTTAATGGGGACTCAGACAGCAATAAAACCTGACAGAGGTTCTAATCCATCTCCATGCTATCCAAAACTAAAAAAAAAGCTTTGCCTTTAGTTATATTAAGCCTCTAGTTCCGCTTTAAAGTCAAACTCCAGCAAACACTTGAATAAAAACTAAGCATTGTAAGCATCCCTGCCAGTGGTAAATGGGTTGTCTCAACCCTCTAACTGCCATTTTTTGGTTTGTTAAAGGAAGTTAAACAATAACAAATTTTCTGGCCGGATCACCAGGTGAAAATAAAGGGGCACCTCTGTTTTGACAGACTCCGCTTGCTCAGCGGGGATCGATCAGTTGATCTTCGCTGAGCCAGCGGATGACAGGTCCGTCTCTGCTCTCTGTGTGGAGACGCATCTGTCAGAGCCGCTCCTCTCTGTGATGAAAATGGATCCACCTGTTTGTTTTCATCCGATCCGCCAGACAGATGGAAAATAGGGTTTCCATCTGTCTGGATTTAGTGGACGGGATCTGATCGGAGAGCGGCAGGTGTCAGTGGACATGTCACCGCTGACATCCGTCGCTCCATAGAGGTGAATGGAGCGTCCAATCAGGTCCATCTGAAAAACTGACAGACGGGCCTGATTGGACAACATGTGTGAAAGGGGTCTTAAAAAAAAAAAAGAAAACTAAAGCAGCCATCATATTTAAGAATTGGTGAGCTGCAATATAATATTTTTTGTTTTTGGGTTTATTACCGTTTTTAAACCACAATAATTGTGATCTGGAAGCTTAAACATATGTTTTCATTATTGTATGGGCACAGTATAATAGCGCTTATCTCTCTGACCTTGACAGTAACGAGAGGGAGACGATGTCTTGGGACAAAGCAGCATTTCTGCAAATTGTATAGTCAAGTCATCATCGTCTGATGACAGTGATCACCAGCTGGGAGTTGATGTGTTTGGCTTTCAGCACCCTCACTGTGACCATGGCTGTCATAAACCATCTGCTCACAGACAAATATACACTGCATGTTAATGCGCAGACTACAGTACCGGCTCCCATGGGTACCTGTGCGCATTTTTCACAGACGTTCTTCCATGCACGGGCGCACGTGAATGCCAGGTGTGCTATTAACAGCAAAACATTGCCAGCATGGATCTGCACTCTGCTACTGGAATGCACAGCAGATTAGGGAGTAGAACACTGTCATCTGGGCAATGACAACTGTCAGCCAATCAGAAACCATTTTACAGGAGATAACATTAAGAAGTCAAATGCAACCCGATTTCTTTTTGGCTGTATGTTCTTCACACTGTCTTTTTAAATAAACTCAATGACATGTTACATATTTGAACAGGGTGGGTTGTGTATATATTTAATTTAACAGTCCGGGAGTCAATAAGGACATAATAGGATGCAGATGGGCTGTTGCCTCTCAATTAAAGCTGCCCTGGCCATTATAAGAGAATACATCCCCTCTGGCCACCCACTAGGATATTTTAGTTTAATCGTTTTAATTAGAAGCAGCCAACAAAAACAACATGAAAACAATAGTTACCAATAGTTTAAAGCCTTTGTAGGCTGGGTTTACACCTATGCGAATTGGATGCAGCTTGCTCCGCATCCAATTCGCATGACACTTGAAAACACATTGTTTTCAATGTGTCAGGTTCACATAGGTGTGGTGCATTCACACTCCGCATTGCACAGAAAACGTGTGCATTTTCTGTGCAAAGCGGTGCGAATTCCCAGCCTATTAAAGAGGAAGTAAACCGAGATGGGGTTTACTTCCTCTATATTCCCCTGCAAAGTAGATGCATAATGGGCTACTATGCATTGCATAGTTTGCACCTGCAAACTAAGCCTTCGACGTCCAGCATTGTCCCCTGTGCTGGCATCGTCCATCTCCTGCCCCTCTTCCTTCCGGGGTCACGATCTCCGGCTCTGTAACTGGCTGGAGTCACGTGACGTCACTCACGCGCATGCGCGTGGGAGCCGCCAGTCACGGCACGATCACAGTGAAGAAACGGCACAAAGGCGGTTTTTTCACTGCGCATGTGCCGACATGACGTGGACACATCTCTTACACTGCTACCATGCAGGTTTGGGAGATATACAGCTCATCTACAGGTAAGCCTTATTATAGGCTTACCTGTAGGTTAAAGTGGTTGTCGCGGGTTGACAACCACTTTAGGTTCAATAGAAATGCATCTAGCACGGAGATGCTCTCCGCACTGAACTGGGGTACTTTCCCCTGCTCGCGGCTCCTCCCCCCTCCTTCCCCCCGCAGCTGCTGCGCCGCGAGAACGGACAGGAGCCGCCGAACGGCGGCTGGGCCTCTTCTCTGCAGCAGACAGGCTGGAATTCGCACCGGACTGGTGTGAATTCAACTTTAGTATATTTTTTTTTTATTAACCACTTGACCTCCGGAAGAGTTACCCCCCTTCCTGACCAGGCCATATTTTGCAATACAGCACTGTTACATTAATTGACAATTGCGTGGCCGTGCCAACGCTGTACCCAAATAAAATGTATGTCATTTATTTCCCCACAAATAGAGATTTTGTTTGGTGGTATTTGATCACCTCTGCTTTTTTTTGGGGGGGGGGGGGGGTTTTGCACTGTAAACAAAAAAAGAGCGACAATTTTGAAAAAAAAGCTAATATTTTTTACTTTCTGCTACAAAAGATTCCCAATACAAAAATTGAAATAATCACATTTCTTCATATTTAGGCCAATATGTATTCTGCTACATATTTTTGGTTAAAAAAATCCCAATAAGTGTACATTGATTGGTTTGCTCAAAAAGACTGGGTTCACACTATTGCAAATTGGATGTGGGTTTCCCTGCATCCAATTTGCATGACAGGAGACTGTGACCGGCTCTCTATCTCCGGAACGAATTGCACAGGAGTCTGTGCATCTTCTGGTCCGTTTTAGGTCTGAATTCAGCCAAACATTTGGGCTGAAATCAGACCTGAAATGGAGAACAGGGAGCTGCGGTTTGAACCCAACCTAAAGCGTCTATAAACTATGGGATATTTTTATTCATTTATTTTTACTAGTAATGACAGCGATCAGTGACTTATAGCGGGACTGTGATATTGTGGCAGATATTCTGACACTAACACTGACACTTTTCTGGTTCAATCATTTTTATTGCAGATATAGCATTGAAACATACAATAATGTTGGAGGCATTTAAGCTGCCCACGCAGGGGCTAGAAGTGGCACAAAGAAAACATGGAATATACAACATAAAGAGAGGAGGGAAGCCTCCTAATTGAATGATCACAGAAAACCTGAATGCAGCATTCGTATATTTGGGGTAAACCCCATAGAGTGCAAGAGTAACCAGGACAAATATCTAATAACTCAGCCTTGAATTAGTCCTGGGCATTCATCAATAATTAAAGAGGGCTAAAAGCCCCGGAAAGAGAAAGAAGAAAACGGTAAGAAAAGGCAAAATAGAAAAGTAGAGATGGAGTAAAGAGGAAAAAGGAGGAAAAGGGGACCCAGGATCCAGCTGACACTTTTGACACTTTTTTGGGGACCAGTGACACTAATACAGTGATCAGTGCTGAAAATATGCACTGTCACTGTACTATTGACACTGGCTGGGAAGGGGTGAGCATCAGGGGCGATCAAAGGTTTAACTGTGTCCCTAGCCAGTGTTTTACCGTACTGTGTGGGAGGTGCTTTTACTAGGGAAAGACATGAATCCTCATCCATGCTTTGCAGAGACAAAGGATCCATGCCTTCCCTTCTGTCAGAACACCAATCTACCTCTCTGCTCAATCATCGGCGGGTGGACATCGAGCCACTAGGCTTCCGCTGTGTGTGATCACAAAGAGAGCGAGCAGCCGGTGGTGCGCATGCAGCCCCCCCACCCGGAAGAGCCAGATCATGTGTATACTGTATATTAGGGTGACCAGACGTCCCCAGTTTCAGGGGAAAGTCCCCGGATTGAGGACACTGTCCCTGGACCAAGTCTGTCCCCGGATTGGATTTGAACAGGGGCCCAGGCAATTTCAAAGACAGTCAGTACAGAATTAAAAAAAAAATCGGAATTACTCACCCCCGCTCTGCCACTCCTACTAGCTTAGGGGTGTATTTTTTTCCATTATCTGTGCCCCTTTCTGATGATCATGTGCTGGTTGGAGCAGAGGGACTATTTCTTCAGTTACGGGCGCATGCCCATTCCTTTCCCACCCGCATGTTCTTCTGTCTTGGCTCAAGTCCCGGCCAGCCACCTGCCTGCCTATCTCCTTGACTTCACTGGCGAAGTGATTTTCCTCCGCTCAGCTCCGCTCCCCACCCAGTAGTATCCAGGGCCTGGAGAGTGAGACTTGAGAGGCTGTGAGGTGGGAAGTGGTGGTGACAGGCAAAGAGAGGCAGCTGAGCTCAGATGATAGTGTCCAGCAGCAGGAACAGAAGAGAAGCGGATCCAATCATGGGGCTGCCAGTGCCTTCAAGGCTTCAACACCGGTGTGCTTTGGAGGTGTCTATGAATACATTGCACTGTGTCTGTCTCTCTGGCATCATGGATGGTATCATAGCTCACAGGGAGCAGGTACTCTATCATGGCTTTGGCTGGCAGTGCTCTGTCACATGACATGGTCATAAGTTAACAAAATCAGCACCCAGCAGCCATGTTATATGACACTGCCAGCCAGAGCCATGATAGAGTAAAAAAACAGCGGAGGAAAAAAATTGACGGAAAAATCCAAGCTCTACTTACCAACCACCTACCACATTTGCAATGCGTGTAACCAAACCCCTGTTTGTAACGCATACGGTTAGGCAGTCGACATACTGTTAATTTGGCTGGTCACAAGCTGGTTGGTAAGTAGAGCTTGGATTTTTTCCTTGGCTGTTTTTTGTCACTTGATGCCCTCCAATGCTCCTTGCTGTATAGACCAGTTATAGATGGAGGTAGCGGCTCACTTTTCAGAGCCACGATAGAGTGCCTGCTGCCTGTGTGTTATCATAATGCTGATGATCTTAGCCAGTTGCCAACTGCCCCATAGCACATTTACTGCTACAGGGCGGTCACGCTGCACAGAATCATATGTATAAATACGTGATCTTGCCTTTCTGGGTATCGGAGCCGATCAGCGGGTCCACCGGTACCCCCGATCGTTCTGTACACAGGCAGATCCCTGTTCTGTCAGTATGGAAGACATTGATCCTGTGTTCTTGCAAAGCAGGGACAGGGATCTATGCCTTTACTTAGTAAAAGCACCTCTCCCACAGTGAGAAAACACGTGTTATGCACACATTTAACCCTTTGATTGCCCTAGATGGTAACCCCTTCCCAGCCAGTGTCATTAGTACAGTGACAGTGCATATTTTTACCACCAATCACTGTATTAGTGTCACTGGTTCTCACAAAGTGTCACTCAGTGTCTGATTTGTCTGCCGCAATATCGCAGTCCCGCTATAAGATACTGATTGCAGCCATTACTAGTAAAAAAAAAAATATGTCCCCAAATTTCATTTTAAAAATCTGGTCACCTTATTGTATATACGTGATCCGCCGCACAGGTGCCACCCTTTACCAGTAAAACTGCTATAGGGAGGACCTGAAGAGGTAAAAGTGATCAAATTTTTTTACTGTTTTAAGAAAACATTTTGGTATGTATAGCCTTTAACTCAGAGCTGGGCAATCTACGGACCTCCAGCTGTTGCAGAACTACAAGTCCCATCACGCATCTGCCTCTGGGAGTCATTGTAATTCTCAGTCTCATAGGACATGTAGTTCCACAACAGCTGGAGTTTTGCAGGTTGCCCACCCTTGCTTTAACTATACAGTATATGGATGTGGAGCAGCCATATTTGCCTGTTATTGCAAAACAGTTTACACAAAAAGGGGAAGTCTAGGTTTCGAGGATCGTGTCAAAACGTTATTGTCCGTTTATACCGACGAGGTGTAGGTATATGACATATCAATTTCGTTCCCACCCGTTGGACGTTTTGAGGTCGACAACACCTTGATGTACAGGATACTCTGACTCTTAATGTTACTGAGGGTCTCCGTCTACGCACTACCCTGAACATCAAGACGTTGTCGACCTCCAGGCATCTAACGGGTCGAGACTCAATTTCCGATATGTATGGTTTTACAAAAGAATTTTGTCATTTTTTTAAACTAGTGAAAATGGAGAAGTCCAGGAGGGATATCGTCAAAATGACCATTTCCCACCGTGGACACGCCGCCTAGTGCATATATGTTATTCCA
>BLSH010438737.1:15528-25656 GCA_018402905.1 Glandirana rugosa | reverse complement strand
CACCCCCCCCCCCAAAAAAAAAAAACTTCTCTAGCAATACACACCAAACTAAGCATGTGCAGAGTGCCCCCAAGGCTCTGTACTATCAGCAGATGGATTGGGGACAATAAAAGAGGGAGAGGATCAGAGAAGACAGGATCAAGCAGCCTTTTTACACAATGCAGAGGATTAACTCCTTAGGTTCCACAGTGAGTAGAACTAGCATGCTTTACTGCATATACAGACTGATTTTACCGTTGTGGGTTTAATAACACTTGAGGGGGCTTTTTTGCCCAGGGAAACTGCCAAGTACATTCGTTCTGTGCAAATATTGGCTAAGAAATTGAATGTTCTCAGGCTACTTCCTCTTCATATCAAACGTGAATCATTCATAAAAAGCAGAGTGGTTTGGGAAAATACCGTATTATATCCACTAGATGGAGCTAAGGATCATAGGAAATAAGTGCTAATCCTCAGCTCCATCTAGTGGCCATAATGCAGTATTTTTTTCCCAAACAACTCTGATTTTATAAATGAGTAACATTCCACCTGTAGAGGAGACAGATTGAGAACATTTAGTTTTGCCCCATCTCCAAAGAACAAATGTACCAACGGTTTGGCTGGACAAATAGCAATGAATTTTTTTTTTTGTTAATAAAAACACTCCTTGATGATATATAGCCTTCTACTGATATGAAATTGTTTTATGATATGAATAAAAATTATTTTAAGGTTAGATATTCAATTTATATTGCGCCTTATTTATTGTGCATACAATTTGTATTGTGATTTATATGCTGTCATGTTTCCCGGCCTTTACAACATTCATGCTGAATATTTTATTCATTTCAAAAAAAGGAAGGATTTTAGAAACTCCAGGAGAGCTGATCCTCGCAGGGAGGGCCCCCTGGAGACAAAACATGCATAAGCATTACATCATGAAAGCAAGCAATGTTCATATATAGAGTATTATGGTCTCTGCAGTCCTCATTCCAAAAGGGGATCCTCATGGATGGAATGTATAAAGATAACAGAGGGAGCCCGCTGGAAAATAATGGGGCAATAATATAAATCACCATGGGACAATCATGTTCTACTCTTCGGTAAGTTTTTCTGAGTGGTGGTAAAACAGGGAGTTGATCTGCGTATGCCTTGGCCACGTTGAGTCACAGTGCAGCAAATTTACCCTGGCATGTTGGATTTGGTAAGCGGTGCCACGTACCAAACTCGCCAGTTGAGGTCAATGGGACCACGCTGCACAACCGCAGTTGCGGCATAATAGTTTGATGTAAGAATCCACATTGAATTGCAATAATAAAAAAAAAAAACAGGTATTCAGGAAATGACAGTATCGCATCCCAAAGGTCTGCAAACCAGCACTTACCTGCCCGTGGAAAGCAATCCACCAAGATCGTTTTTCAGAGGGGCTATAGAACCTGCAGCTTATGTGAAAGTTGGAATATTTAATGCAACACTAAACTCCGGTCTTCAGGTCCCTGGCTCCAGCATGTTAACTGCGGGAAGCCATCTGTGATGACTCCTTGTGGTTTCACAGTTGGCTACCCACTGCTCTGTTCTCTGTGAATGGTCCCGCAGCCTCCTGGGACCAGTGGCGAGGGAACTGCCGAGGCCAGGGGTGTCAAACTCAACTTCACTGCGGGCCGCATCAGCATTATGGTTGTCCTCAAAGGGCCAGTTGTATCTGTAAAGGGCTTTTTCCAAAGCGTCTTTCAGGACAGCACCTGAGAGATCATGGCTCCTCCTCCAACAGGAAACACCTCACCATTCACAATTTAAAAGGAGGCCTCCATCCAATACCCTTCAGTTTTTTGTGTTTCCTCCAGCCAGGAGGAACACCTCTGGTGAGGGGCCATGTTTTCTCGGGTTCTGTCCTGGGAGACAGGGGCTCTCACCTCCATTCTCGCTGCCTGGAGATGTGATCCTCCCACCTGCTCTGAGCTGGCTGGTCCGTGGGCTCCTTCTCCCTCTTCCGTGCTCGGGGAGAGCCTGTACCGGCAGGAGTGCGGCCCCTATTTTGGCAGCAAGCGACTAGCAGCGACTCATCGGTTGCACGATACAGTGCGGAGGCGGATCGCGGCGCCGCCATCTTGTTGGTGGTAGTCGCTCCTGTGTATTCACAGGAAGGGGCAGGCACTTCCAGGTCGGGCGCGCAGCGTAATTTCCGGCGCCAAGCGCAGGGGGAGAGGGCAGGGTCACCTGGTGCCTTTTTAAAGTTCCGGGTTGGCGCGGCGGCGTTTTTGAATCCGGAACCTGCCACAACATGCGACCGTAGTGCACTCTGCGATGGAGGAAAGAGGAGCATCTGCTGAGGGGGCAAGCCAAGGCACCAGCAAGGCCAAGGTAAGGGTCTGTGACCTGCTTACAAGGCCGTTCCTCCTATGGGTTTTTTTTTTTACCCCACCCCACCCCACCCCCCCTTTCCACCTCTATCCACTGGGATCCCCTAGGCTTGTGGGTGGCAGCACAGGGCTAGGCAGGGTGCGCTGTGATAGCACTCCTCCCTGGATTAGGGAATCCTATAGGGGGTATTGGTGGTGGGGGCTTGCTTGGGCACAGGTATAAGTATATTTTCCTAGTGCACCTGGGTGTTTTTGTATATTTTTTCTGCCAGCTGCATGCAGCTTCTCAGCGTGTTTTTTTCTTTGTTGTCCCTTCTTCTGTTTGTCCAGGCTAAAAGCCAGGCTCAACCAGTTAAAAGAAGATGTCCAGTTTGCAAAGACAAGTTGAGCGATTCTTGGACAAAAACTCTTTGCGAAGATTGTATTTCTAATATCGTCAAAGAGGAGTCCCCATCTTTTTGTGGTGACCTAGTGACAACAATTAAAGACGAACTTAGGGCCACCTTCCAAAGCTTTAGGTCCAACCTAGCAGAAGGACCAGGTCCCTAAAGGGAATGCAGGACCAAGCAGCTGCTTGTGGGCTCCCAGAAGGATTCTTCGGTATCCCTGGAACAGGGAGGAGATTCAGCTTCTCAGGGGGCAGGATCTCAAGACCAGAAGGATTCAGATTCAGAGGAGGAAGAAAATGAATCTGATGCGACTTCTAAATACAGATTGTCGCTGGAAGAAGTGGGGGGACTCCTAAAAGTGATCCATTCTACTCTAGGCATAGAGGAAGAAAAGAAAGAACTCACTTTACATGACCGCATGTATGCGGGATTAGGGGACTCTAAAAGCCGCACCTTTCCAGTGCATTCTGTTATTTCAGAGATGATTAAGAAGGAATGGCTGGAGCCGGAGAAGAAACCTTTTTTCTCCCGGGCACATAGGCGGAGATTTCCTTTTGAGGATAGTCCGGAGGCTGTTTGGAACAAAGTCCCAAAGCTGGACTCTGCGTTTTCACAGGTGTCGAAGTCAACTGACTTAGCCTTTGAAGATATGGGCTCTCTAAAAGAGTCCATGGACAAAAGGATGGATTTGCTTCTCAAAAGAGCATGGCAGTCAGTCATGAATAATTTGAAGCCAGCAATGGCAATGATGTGTTGCAAGAAACCTGGAGCACTGGCTCAATAGGTTGAAAACGCATATTCTGGCAGATTACTCAAAACAGGAAATTCTGGACTCCTTCTCAACTCTGTCAGCGGCAGTATCCTATATCGCAGATGCCTCGGCAGAATCAATTCGCATGTCTGCCAGGTCAGCGGCTCTTACAAATTCGGCCAAAAGGGCCTTGTGGTTGAAGACTTGGCTGGGGGATGCAGCATCTAAGAATAGGCTGTGCAGCATTCCTTTCGCAGGAGATCTGTTGTTTGGCACTGAACTGGATTCTATTCTTGACCGCACGGCTGACAAGAAGAAAGCTTTCCCGGTTAAGAAAAAGAAGGTCCAAACAAAAAAGCGTTTTTTTCGGCCTCAAAAAGGGCAGCAGGAAAATAGGACGCAGGGGAAAAGCAAGCCTTGGTCTTCTCAGAAGCCAAAGGGTAGGAGTGGAGTGCTCTTCAATCCTCCTAAGGGCCCCCAGAAATTGCAATGAATTCCCTGTGGGAGGAAGACTGCAGGAGTTTCTTCCGAACTGGAGGGCAATAACATCCAATCAGTTCATTCTGAATTTGCTCTCCTCGGGATATGCAATAGAATTTTCGGAGGAACCTCCAAAAAGATTCCTGGTAACAAACTCCCCAAGAGATCCAACCAGGGCTCTTGCCATGAAGTCCCTAATTCAGGAACTGAGATCTCAGAGAGTCATCATTCCGGTCCCAAAAGAAGAGTTCGGTCAGGGGTTCTATTCTCATGTATTCCTGGTCCAGAAGCCCTCAGGAAAGTTTCGGCTTATACTAAACCTAAAAGGGCTAAATCGATCAGTCGAGTACAGAAAATTTCGGATGGATTCCATCTTCTCCGTAAAGAACCTACTATACCAGGGGTGCTACATGGCGTCAATCGACCTAACAGACGCCTATCTCCATATTCCTATAGCTGCCAGATCCCAAAAGTACCTAAAATTGGCGCTGAGGGAAGGAAAAAGGGTAGTGCACCTGCAGTTCAGGGCACTCCCCTTTGGCCTATCATCAGCCCCAAGGGTCTTCACCAAGGTAATGGCCGAGGCTCTGGCACCTTTGCGTCTGGAAGGGATCTCAGTGATCCCCTATCTAGACGACCTCCTGTTCTTTGCCCAGTCCAGGGAGATTCTTCTGCAAAACCTGGTCAGAGCTCGGAGTCATCTGGAGTCAATAGGTTGGATCTTGAATCTCCAGAAATCAAACCTTATCCCTGCACAGCAGGTGATATTTTTGGGATATTCCATCAACTCGGTGGAACAAAAGATCTTTCTCCCCGAGGAGAAGAGGATAAAACTGATGGAAGAGGTGTCTCTGTTGCAATCAAGCAATCTTTTGTCCATCAGAAGGATTATGTCCGTGCTGGGGACTCTGACCTCATCCATACCTGCGATCCAGTGGGCAAGACTCCACTTCAGACCGCTTCAGAGTTTCTTGTTGAGGGTCTGGGATCACCGGCAGCAGTCATTGGATATGCTGGTGAGGATCCCCACCCCGGTAAAATGAAGTCTTTGGTGGTGGAAAAACCAGGAAAGGTTCTCAGCAGGTCTGTTGTGGTCCTTCCCAGTCCAGGTAAGGCTGACAACAGACGCCAGTTCCTGGGGTTGGGGTGCTCACATGGGCGGTCAGTGGACCCAGGGATCTTGGTCCACAAGAGGAGCTGCAAGATCCTCAAATTGAAGAGAACTAAAAGCAATCGAGTTGGCTCTGTTGGCTTTTTCGAGTCAGGTCCAGGGACTCCACTTGCAGGTTCTATCCGACAATGCCACTACAGTGGCCTATATGAACAGACAAGGGGGTACAAGGAGCAGAGCCCTGCAAGAGTTGGCAGAAAACATTCTAAGATGGGCAGAGAACCATACTCTATCCTTGTCGGCAGTCCACCTGAAAGGGTCCTTAAACAAAATGGCAGACTTCCTCAGCAGGAATCGGATTTACGAGGCAGAGTGACGGTTAAACCCGGAGGTATTCCAGATGGTAGTCAGAAAGTGGGGTCAACCAGAGGTAGATCTCTTTGCCACTCAGGAAAATTCCCAGACGCCTCTCTTCTACTCCTTAAGGAGGTCGGACACATCCCTGGAGCTAGATACTCTATCACACAGGTGGGAGTTTCGCCTATGTTATGCCTTCCCTCCCGTCCAGTTGATACCTCAGGTCATAAAGAAAATCCAGAAGGAAGTAACAACAGTTATCCTCATTGCTCCTTTCTGGCCCAAGAGGGCTTGGTTCTCAGCCCTCCTTCAAATGCAGCTGGAACCTTTTCTGCACCTTCCGTTGCGGCAGGATCTTTTAATGCAGGGTCCCCTGTTCCACCAGGAGATAGAAAAATTGAAGCTCACAGCCTGGTTACTGAGGAACAACTGTTAAAAAAGAAGGGTTTCTCTGACAGACTGGTGACTACCCTTTTGTCAAGCAGGAAGAGGGTCACCAGAGCAATTTATGCAAAAAACTGGGAGGTGTTTTCATCTTGGTGTACCAGATCTGGAAGACCGGTAAACAGTATTGCCTCGATCTTAGAATTCTTGCAGGAGGGAGCAGACAAGGGCTTAGCAATCAGTACTCTGAAGGTCCAGGTGACAGCATTAGGAGTATTTCTGGAAAAGCCTGTTTCAACCAACCCACTAGTAGGAAGGTTTTTCAAGGCTCTCACTAGATCCATACCAGTGGTGGGCAGAAGTTGCCCGAAGTGGAACTTATCAACTGTTCCGCAGGCCCTAACCAGGGGACCTTTTGAGCCCATGGAGTCTGCTTCATTGAGGCTTATCACATTAAAGACTGTCTTTTTAGTTGCTATAACCACGGCTCGAAGAATAAGTGAGCTTCAGGCCCTGTCAAAAAGGGAGCCATTTTTTTCTATTTTTCCAGACAGAATTGTTCTGAAAACGGACCCTAATTTCTTGCCGAAGGTCGCTTCGGTTCAAAATCGAGCCCAGGAAATAATCCTGCCTACATTTTGCTCTAATCCGACAGGGAAGAAGGAAGAAGAATTCCATACCCTGGATGTTAAGAGAGCAGTTTTGTGTTATATGGAAGCCACAAAAGATTTTAGTCACTCTACTGCTTTATTTGTTTCATATGCTGGTGCCAGGAAGGGGAAGCAAGCTTCTAAAGGAACCATTGCCAGGTGGCTAAGAATGACTATTACGGAGGCCTACTCTCTTTCAGGTCTAGAAAGCCCGGTAAGTATCCGGGCTCATTCTACTAGAGCTTTAGCGGTGAGTTGGGCTGAGAGTGCTGGTGCCACCCCTGAGCAGATTTGCAAAGCAGCCACGTGGTCAAGTCTGTCGACTTTTATCCGTCATAGGCTAGACCTCTTGACGGCTCAGGACCAAGCTTTTGGCAGGAAAGTCCTGCAGGCTGTTGTCCCACCCCAATGGGGGTAAGTCTCGTTTATCCTCTCGGGTGCTGTCCTGAAAGACGCTTTGGAAAAAAGCAAGTTAGACTTACCGGTAACTTGTTTTCCAATAGTCTTTCAGGACAGCAGTAACCCGCCCTGTTGTATTATCTGCTGTATACTATGACATAACTGTTGCTTATGTGTTTCAGCCGGGGCTGGAGGTTCTCTACAAACAACTGAAGGGTATTGGATGGAGGCCTCCTTTTAAATTGTGAATGGTGAGGTGTTTCCTGTTGGAGGAGGAGCCATGATCTCTCAGGTGCTATCCTGAAAGACTATTGGAAAACAAGTTACCGGTAAGTCTAACTTGCTTTTTTTTTCTCAAAGAATAGGTGCAGGAACTCAACCATGCCCCCCCCCCGCCAAACTGCATTGAATGGTGAGTGTGGCCAAATTGCACAGGGGGGCAACAAATACCCTGGGTGCATTATGGTTCGCTATATGCAGAGTTCAGAGGTGTACTACATAGCAAGTGCCGTGTTCAGGTGTGCGCTAAGTGCAGAGTGCCGAGTTCAGAGGTGTACTACATACCAAGTGCCGTGTTCAGGTGTGCGCTAAGTACAGAGTGCCGAGTTCAGGGGTGTGCTATGTACAGAGTGCCAAGTTCAGGGGTGTGCTATGTACAGAGTGCCGAGTTCTGGGTTGCGCTATGTACAGAGTGCCGAGGTCATGGGTGCGCTATTTACAGAGTGCCGAGGTCATGGGTGCGCTATTTACAGAGTGCCGAGTTCAGGGGTGCGCTACGTACAGAGTTCAGGGGTGCGCTACGTACAGAGTTCAGGGGTGTGATGTGCATAGAGTGCAGTGTTGAGGAGTGTGCTGTATACAGAGTGCAGGGTTCAGCTTTCTTTCATAGGCTGTCCACATCTCACCTCCACCCCTCCCACTGGGGGCTAGGGCCACATGAAATAGTTTGGCAGGCTTATGCTTGACACATGTAACCTGGACTGGAAGTGGGAGTGGGTTCTTGTCAAAACTTGGTACACTACCCACTCCCTCCCCAAAAATGTTTCAAAAGAAGAGGGGGGGGGGTGGAGGAGGTTGTAAAGCGGCCACCCTCTTTAGGGTGAATTTCCCGCTTTAAGTAGTGGATGAGCATGGATAAATTTCTAAGGACTAGGTATAGAAATGTGCGTATAGACATTTCTAAGGACTAGTGTCACTTGAAGAGCAAGTAAAGTAGTTCCAGGCCCTGCTCTGAGTGGGCCATGGGAAAGAGAAGTCTGTTGCTGGGGGGGGGGGGGGGGTTTATCAAGGCATGATGTCCATACATTAGTGAATTAGTGAGGGCAGCCCCTGTCTCCTTACGTATCCTGGTAGAGGGGCAGATAAGAGTTAACTAGCTTCTTCCAGAAGAGGAGTCATGGGCTTTTTTCCACAACACTGCAATAACTTTGGGTGCATATAAGTGCTGCAGGCCAAGTAGAGCCCTTCCACATGTAGGGGGAGCCAGATCCCAAATGAGAATGGAATGGTCATAATACAATCATCTATCTCCTGCCAGAGGTTTAGATCTCTAGTGCAAGTCTAAACCTTGTGGAGAAGATCAGCATCCATCGATGCCTCATGTTAAGTAGTGATTGAAATTAGGAATGCGCCGATAACGATACTATTATTGGTATCAGTGCCGATACTAGCATTTTCGCAAGTATCGGTACTCGCGAAAATGCTCCCGATACCAGAAGTGACGTCGCCGACCATAACCAGGCTCTGTGAAGGGAGTGACACAGGCAGAGCTGCGGGGGATTTCCACCCCCTCCTTCTCCTCCAGCTGACCAGCTCTCATGCTCCCGGCAATGCCTGCTCCTATTGGCCACATTCAGGGCAAATGGGAATCTGACCAGCGGGCTCAGAACTCCTTGGGAGTGGACTGTAGCCCCCAGCATGCCAAGTGGGAGGGGGAAGAGGAGGAGGGAAGAGAGGACCGGGAGAGAAGAGGAACCATGAGGTGAAGGGAGATCCTATTCACCCAAGGTAAGAACTTACCTCCAGGTGGGGGGACCAGGGATGAAGGCTTCCATAGAGGTAACCTCCTTCCTGTCCTCCCATCCACCTGGCTGCATCCACTCTGTCTGCCCCTCAAGACATTGTGTATGTCTGTGTGTGTGTGTGTGTGTGTGTGTGTATGTATATATATATATATAAAATTGTGTTTTATAGTTGGCTCCCCTACTCTTATCCATGTGCCCCCCCAAATATGAAAGCTGGAGACGCCGACGCCACTGGTGCTATCCCCACCTCGTAGTGGCATTGCTGTCTCTTGACAGGATGTCTCCTGCACCATGCAGTCTCTGGCTGTCTCCTGTACCATGCCTGCAGTCACTTCTGCCTGTTCCTTCCCTCCACCAGTTGTCACCTCTGCCCCCATGTCTCCCAATAAACCTCCTATCCCAACTCTCCCACTCCACAATCCCTATTTCACCTCACCCTCAACTACCTTGCCCCCTCACTTACCCCTCTACTCTCACCCTGCCGTCACCCAACTCCCTAACAACCACCCCTATGCGATAGGTATAGGTAATTGGTATTGGCTGTAAAGTATCGGTACTCGTACTCGGTGGCAAAAAAGTGGTATCGGTGCAGCCCTAATTGAAATGTACAATTCCTTTCCATTCTCAGACTGGTTGAAAGCAATCTTGCTGCTCCTACATGGTCCAATCACAGGATGGGGGCGGAGAGGTGACCTAGCTGTATTGCTTACATGCAGTAAAGTGAGCTCAGGTCACTGTCTCTGCTGCCTGCCTGTGTTCCCTAGGTCATGCAGACCATTTTTATCTCAGTCAGCCCCCTAAAAGAAGCCTGTTATCACATTAACAGTAATACAAGAAACAGTGTAAGATGAATAATCACTTGGCGATTTTTTTTCTCAGCCAGCTCTCACAGAGAAAGGTGCCTTGTCTGATGACAATGACAGCTGTGTGCAGACCGGGGAATTCCAGCATCTTTTTTTTAGCGGTTCACTAATAAGTAGAATGTGACAAAGAACATAATGACAATTACACTATTGTCCGAAGAAAATCCCCCGACTGACTCTATTTTTACCAGACGTACTGGATCCCTTGTGTCCGTCCGTCGTCTCTGTCACTGGACTCGAGTGAAATGACGTACATTCGTTATGTCGATCCAGTGGAGAGGCGGGGGTAGGACACTAACCTGGTACATCCTCGTCGTTCTAACGAAAGTTGGTCAGACTCTTACCTTTCCTTAACATGTAAAGTTAATCCCGACGTGGCTA
>BLSH010438704.1:298403-309755 GCA_018402905.1 Glandirana rugosa | reverse complement strand
CAGACTTTAGAGATGTTTGCAGAACAGATGTTCAGTTATTCCCGGTTATATTTAAAGTGACACACAGACGTTACAGATGTTTGCAGAACAGATGTTCAGTTATTCCCGGCTATATTTAAAGTGACACACAGACGTTACAGATGTTTGCAGAACAGATGTTCAGTTATTCCCGGTTTTTGTTAAAGTGACACACAGACTTTACAGATGTTTGCAGAACAGATGTTCAGTTATTCCCGGTTATATTTAAAGTGACACACAGACTTTAGAGATGTTTGCAGAACAGATGTTCAGTTATTCCCGGTTATATTTAAAGTGACACACAGACGTTACAGATGTTTGCAGAACAGATGTTCAGTTATTCCCGGCTATATTTAAAGTGACACACAGACTTTACAGATGTTTGCAGAACAGTAGTATGGTTTCTCCCGGTTTTATTTAAAGTGACACACACAGCTTCCAGATGTTTGCAGAACAGTGATATGGGTTCTCCCGGCTTATTTATACTTTTTTGACACAGTTTGAAGATGATTTTAGAACAGTTATATGGCCTCTACCGTTAATTAATACTTTTCAGAGCCAGTTTGAAGATGATCCACATTCACCTCCATTTTTGCTTTTTTTTATGTTTTTATTTTTTAAAAAATATTTAAAGTTATTTCCCTGTCCCCATTTCTTTGTGGGGCACTTGTCCCACCCTTACCCCAATTTTCCTTCCTTTTGCAGACCTCTAGGACCTTCCTGGACTTTTTTTACAGCAATTTTCAGAACTTTCATTAAAATTACCAGAACCTCAGACCCGAACCCGGACTTTTTTTGAAAAGTCCGGGTTCGGGTCCGGGTCCCAGACACCCCAAAGTTCGGTACGGACCCGAACTTTACAGTCCGGGTTCGCTCAACTCTACTAACATATCTGACTCTGTAAGGCATATCAATAATCCTTATACATTATCTCAGCAATGTTCTAAACATGGAGCACTTCAAGTGAGGCTTGGAAATCATGCACCAGCTGCCCAGAAGCTTTGTTTTAAAAAAATGTGAGCAGGAAGGCTTTTCATTGCAGAAGAGACATACCTGTGACAGGGATCAGTAGATGACATAGCGGGAACCGCCATGTTTACATTGGCAGTTCCCTGCTCTTCTGCTGTACCAGGCGATCGCAGGTCGCCGCCGGACATCGAGTTTGCCTGACCTGTGGCCCCGCTCAGGGAGCGTGCGGCGGCATGAGAGCGCACTGCCAGCGGCGCGCCATCACCCCCTAGCTGCACATGTGCGAATCGCCATCTATAGACAGCGATCTGCGTACAGCTGCCACTTTGCAGCAGTAAATTTACGTGAGCCGGACGGGACCCAGTTAAGATTTATAAATTAACCACTAGGGGGAGTTCACAATTTCTTAGTGCATTGCTCTGTTTCTCTCCTAAAGTATGTTGAGATATCGGCCACTTTATGTTTTAGAGTTGCCTTGCAATCACTCTGTTGTGTCTGACACTTGGTTGCCTTGGTCTCTACTGCCAATGCAAGCTTAAAAAAAGGGGGAGACTCAAATGGTCTTTTTTTCTGCCGCCACCCTTCTATGTTTAAAACTGCTATCCAAGATTGCTTTTCTCTGCTGTCCTTTTAACTGCTGAACTAAAAAGCAGAGAAATGCGCAAATTATTATCCAAAACTTCCACAAAAGGCTACCCAATAAATGTATACTTTGTTCCTAGATTTAAGAACTGGACAGTAGTTAAAATAAATTATGCACTTCAAATCGGGACAGTAGAAACATATAAAAAGGAAGTCCATTGTTTGCAAAGAGCGGGCTGAACCATACACTTGCACTTTAAGAAAAGCATAAAAGCAAACCATTCTGCAGCAGTGCAAACCAAGCAGCTACAGCCTGCAATTTTTATGAGAAAATATGGCTGCACCTGTTTATATTTAGTAGCAAAAGCATAGTAACAGAGCTTATAAAACTTTAAAGGTCAAGTTCACCTTTATATACAAAATAATAAATGCACATATTTTGTGCAAGTAAAAAAATGTGCATTTATTATTATTATTTAAAACAGGAGCCAGTAAAGTATTGCAATGACAGGCTTTTGCACACACTGCCTACAGCTCTGTTGTCTATACCTCTGTAAGGCAGGTGTAGTCTATTTTCTCCACTGTAGGTGGCCCCAAACCACAGCGGCGGTGCAGAGGGAGAGGAAGTCAAGAGAAGCATGGTTCCTCTATGGTTTCCTAGGTCACTGGGGCAGCAATCCAATTGGATTCCGACAGCCCAATGTGACTTTGGCAACCATCTTGGGTCAGACCTTGGCTCCTGAGTTTGGTGGGCATTTAGCATGTGAGTAGTGTAGGGGTAGGTCACCTGTCTGTCAGGGACAGTAATAAAGGCAGGGAAAAGTTCCAGATGAGTAGGAAAACTAGGGATCCACCACTTCTCCTGGAAACGTCCCCGCCTGGGCTCAGACCGGTCAAGCTGCATTCCACCCCTCAAGAGAGAAACTGTCAGTCCAGCTGAGATCTGCTTTGTTCCAAACTGCTGTTCAGTGTTCACCTGCAAGTGTACCCGATTAGGCTGGCTACTGACAAGCTTGTTGTGAATTGTTATATTCTGACTACACTACAAGTTCTTTTTATGTGTGGCTGGACTGTGTTTAAGATACTGCCGCTGCACACTCCCATATGCAGGCAGTGTGAATGAACTACAGGCATGCTGATCAGCAGTTTAAGAATTTTTCTTTTTCACAGGATCCAAATGGACACCACATTGGACAGTGGTTGAATGTGACGCCTGATCACGGGTTTGTTGATTTGACTTACCATTTGTCAAAAGAATTAAATCTTGGAAACTACGAAGTTACCGTACCTAAGAAATGCCAGAAAACCTTTACTGTGGCTGAATATGGTGAGTTCTGGTAATCTGTAATATAAATGATAAATACAATGCTACTAGCTGTCCAAACGAATTCTACAGAATTGAATCAAATAACATTGTTATATGTAGCATGCAAAATAAATCATATTGTTCATTAAAGCTGAATTCCAGCTTTAACTTTAGTCTTGCGTAGTTGTACAGGCTACTCTCCTGTACTGGAATTGCTTAATCCAATTTCACTGCACACTGTAAGCTTCTAACATTGTGTATTAGAAGCTGCAGCATGTCAGAATCTGCCTCATTTCCTGGCTGGAGGACATCTAGCATAATCTAGCCCTTTATTCTCCAGCCTTACTGTCCCTGGCCCACCCCTTTTATTTATTAGATTTCAGTTCTTCCAATCACTGAGGTTTAGCATCACATGTGGGCATTACCTAGGGCAGTCTACATATATATGCAGCCTGGCTAGGAATGCACACGCCTTCAAACTGACATTTACCCAATAAGACATATTGACACTTTCAAAATCCTCTGAAGATCTAGCCCACTGCTTGCATCATTGCTGAGGACTGTTAAAAGGATTACTGTGGCAAGTTACTGTGATGTTGTTGCTAATATTATAATACAGAATTTTTATAACCCCAACAGTTTGCACAGAGCTTTAAAAAGAAAGGACAGTAAAGTTGCAATACATTTCCAGACAAGATGGTTAGTTTTCAAAAGACTGCATTTTAGAAAGTGGTTTGACAATCATACTAATATGTCAGTTAGTGATGCACTAGGAGACTTAAGGGGTGAGTTCAGGAGTGGAAAGATACAGTACATGTTGGTGTCACATGTCTTCATATCCCAAAGGAGTGATGTTTTTTGCGGAACAGTGGTGGTCAGTTGTCAAAAGGAGCAGAAAGATCTAATATTTTTAAGTAGCAGCGATTAGTTTTAGCAGTTAGTAAATCATTAGTGAGATTTAGAACAGCAATTTGAGTAGAGTGTTGTGGGCAAAAGCTGGACTGTAAGTTCTCAAGACGCATGTTATCAGTAAAGTGGTAGCTCAAATGGTTGTAGACTAGGGGGGTGATTTACTAAAACTGTGCAAAATCTGGTGCAGCTGTGCATGGTAGCCAATCAGCTTGTAACTTTAGCTTGTTAAATTAAGCTTTGACAAAAAGAAAACTGGAATCTGATTGGTTTCTATGCAGAGCTGCACCAGATTTTGCACTTTGCAGTTTTAGTAAATCAACCACTATGTGTTATAGGAGTTTGGAGCTAAAATGGAGCAAGAAGATGGATCTTATGCTGTTGGACTGAAGGGTTCCAACAATGGCTTTTTACATTTTGTGATCCAAGTGCATATTTTAGAGGGGAACAGAAGATGCCAGTAGAGGAAGAGAGAGATGGAAAGTGTGATAAGAGAGAGTAGAAGAGGGCAAAAGGGTGAGGTGGTGCTTCAGACAAACGTTTTGCAACCTTCTCCGTAGTACAGAGAAGAATGCTGAATGTTGTGATAGAGATGTTGTGTGGATTGGGAGGGATAACTAGACTGTAGCAATCTCATCATGAATTGCATCTATCTTCAAATGGCTGGCTATTACCAGGACAGTTAAAGAGTTAGTGTGTGGTGGCAGTGGGGGACTAAATAGAGTGATAAAGGAAGAAGAGAGTTGATGAGGATTGGATGTGAGAATGTAATGGGAGTGATAAAATAGTCCTGTTTGTTCTGGATGAGTGAGCTGTTGTAGACAGAAGTGGCCAGGGCAGAGATGAGTTTTTGTTCTAGGGGTTATAGAATAGAGAAGAGAAGGATCGAAGTGATGAAGGTTGCTGGTTGAACAGATAGGAGACTGAAGACAGAGTGATCATAAATACAATAAGGTTGTGATTGCAGAGAAGAGTGAAGAATGGTGGAGAGGTTGCAAGGGGTGCAGAGAAGAGAGCATACATCTCAAAAGCATTGCTGCCAGAGTGAGTAGCGGTGTGTATTCATTGAGTTATGTCAAAAGATCAGGTTAGTTTGAGAGGTTTAGAGGTAGCTTGTGTGTTGGCATTAACATGGATGTTGAAGTCCACAAATTGGTATTTCGTAGGAGAGAAAGTAGGGTAGCCATGCAGAAGAAGCTTGACAAGAAGAAGGTGAATGAAAAACTGAGAAAGTGCTTTGTGGGAATAGAAAAATTCAATCTTCATCCCCTTTTTGTCCAATCGGTCTTGGGAAGTGAGAAACAGAGTCAGATTCCTGAAATTGGGTTTCAGTAATGGCAAGTAGGTTAAGGGAGTTGGAGATAAAATGTTCATGGACAGAGCTGAGTTTGTTACAGAGTGGGCCTTCCAGAAGGCACATGAGAATGTTTAGATTATTTTTTTAATTACTAGTTTGAATATTTATTCTTTATTTATGTTTTATATATTTACTTAACACATCAGCTTGGGTGAGTTATATAGGGCACAGAGCACAGAAAGAGTTATTTTAATTGCATGTGATATGCAAATAGTACTGTACATCCCAACATGACCTAACATCTGCACAATGTGCAAATACTGATGGTCAGTGTCAGGAGTCTAGGGCAAAGTCCTCTGCCAAAATATGTCCACACCCAAGATGGATTGTTCTTTCAGTTCAGTATGCACAGTGTCTAGGCTATTGTAGGATCAATGTGATGTAACAAATATTGAAACAGAAATGCCGTACCGCTGCTAAGAGTTTAGATACAACTTTATTTAAATAAGTCAGGGGGACAATCCAAAAATATTGCCAAACCAGCTACTGTCAAGGCCTGACAAAGGTCTATTTTCTTCTGCATCCTTGTTGCAGATTTTTCCTCACTTCCAGTATGGTGAAACTTGTCATCAGAACAGAAAGTGAGGATAGTAAATTGAGTTCCTGATAGCAGTAAAAACCTAAGAGGACTTTCTAATCCTTAACCTCTCTATATGAAAAAAAAAGTTTTTTGGCTTGCTTTAATAAAAACTAATTAGGGTTAACAAAGGGTTACTAAGAGTTTGTTTTTGTTTTTTTTTACAATTTATACATAACACTAATTTATAAATGAAAACTGCAATTAGAAATTAATTAAAAACAGAACTGGGCTGTCATACACTGTCTGCTGTTATAGAATACAAGTAAGAGTATGACACCATGTAAGACTTGACACCATGATTGATGACAAAAAAATCATATACAGGCGGTCTCCAGGTTACAAACAAGATAGGGTCTGTAGGTTTGTTCTTAAGTTGAATTTGTTTGTAAGTCGGAATAGGTATATTTTTTAAGTGTAGCTTCAGCCAATAAAACTATTTTTTAAGCTTTTTGGATAGCATAGGGAAGGGTTAACACCCCTTTAATGTTTGTTTTGGTGTCTACATTTCTGTTCAGAAGATTTCACCTCACTTACTGTCCCAATGATAATTGGATTTTGAAAATTTTGGGTTGTTGTGGAAACAAAGATTGGTGATAAAGTGTCAGCGGAGACACTTTTTTCCCATAATAACTCTTACAGGAGTGGATTTCCCTTCCTAGGGGTAGATTTCCTCTCACTTCCTGTTGTCTTCCTCCATTTTTAAGTAGGAGTCGTTTGTAAGTCGGAATGCTTGTAATTAGGGGACCACCTGTAATGGCAATGGAGCTGTAGGAATCTCCCAGAATTCCACTTCCCAGTTACAAATTCTTTGGCATATAAAATATTTCCAACAAATGTATTTTATCAGCCTGTTTAGCTGTTTCAGCTTCAAGGAATGTATATTAGATTATTATTTTAACCTCCCCACTCCCCTAATTAGCTTCACACCAGTTTTTTTCATTTGAAAAAGATCTGTTGCTAGATGAGGAAGCTTGTAGGGTGAGAAAGAGAGATGGCAAATTAAATACATGCCCTTCTTCCATAACCTACATCTTGCTTCTCCTATTATTTCTTCAGTGGTAAGGGTGACTACCCATTACACTTACAATATGTTTCCCTCTGGATTGTGTGTGGTGGCAATTCTGTCCAACACTGTACTGACAAAGGAACTAAAGTTTTTAATTTTTGCAGGTTGTGTTTTAGCTATGAGTAGTCAGTTACACTGAACTAGGCTTCTTCTATAAAGGACTTGTTCTGAAGATGTTTCAGTTCTCATTCAAGCAGCTTTGAAAGCTGAATGTAGATGTGACTTACAGTAGCTATGACAGCATAGTTTCTCTTTGGGTAGAGTTGTTCTTTAAATAAAACATGTTATCTTTTCCTACGTGTACTTTTTTTTCAGTTTTGAAGAGGTTTGAGGTACACATCAACTTGCCAACTACTGTGGCTCCCACAGAAAAATCCTTTAATCTGGAAGTCTGTGGCAGGTAAGATCGATGGCATCGCTGGTTTTGATCCCTAATGCCCAAGGGCCATATCCCACTTACAGTCCCATTCCTGGCAGCTAGCAATCCAAACCTGCATCTAATAAAGTTGCATGCGCTCACAAAATGGTGATTGTGGAAAGAAAGTATGATTTCATGTACAGCCTTATTTAGCTGATCAAGAAACATAGTCAGGAATGAAAAATATTTAAGATTATAATTGTTTATGATCCAGCAAGCAAACCAAAGGTTGACAGGCTTGCAGGACTGAAGGGTCAGTGCAGGCAAATTGGGTTTTCTAATGCCTGGTTCACATTTTTTGCTCGGGCACAGCAGCTGATTAATTTGAATCTGCTGACGTGCCTCCTGAAAACGCAGGAAAGGTCCCTGCTCCATTTTTTAAATTGCAGCCTGCATGGAAACTGTAAGTACAGTGCGGGTCCAAGTGCAGGAAGCGGCTGCTGTGATTTCCAGTGTATGAGGGTGGTATTAGGATTAAAACACAAAAACGCATCTCCTGCATTTTTCTGTGCGGGTGGTTGCAGCTGCAGGAATAGGTGTGGACCCGCAGCAGGAACAAGACGCACAAGTGTGAACTAAGGCTTAAGGATAAGTGCACATTTAGTGTACCTTGCCTTTTCTACCTCTAACTCTCACCCCAGCGCACTTATAAGTCATACATACATAGAACATCATTGTCCAGAGATCACCACTATGCGGCAGCCCCGTTAACTTACTGTCATAGTTGAAAACATCTGCAAACGTCCATGCCCTACTGGTGTCTCTGCATCACAATCTCTATTTGTTGCATGCCAAGGCCCACATGTCAGCCTTGCTGGAGACTACTCCTACTCTACCAACAAAAATTTTTGTTTTTTTATGGTGTGGAAGATCTTTTTTTTACTTCTTGTCTGGTAAAACCCTTCCCATTGTAACTGTTAGAAATTTCTTTATAAGAAATTCACCCAGCTATTTATTCTGTGAAACTGTGTGTACATTTATTCTGTATTATTGGGGGCCAAAATGGATGTTATTATGCTGTTTTCTCTGCAGGTCAAATGTTTTTTTATTATTACAATAAAGTGAGTCAGGAAAATACCATATTATGGCCACTAGTTAGAGCTGATGATCATAAGAAATAAATTTGTGTTGCCTGTGATCATCAGCTCCATCTAGAGGCCATAATGCAGCATTTTCCTGATTCACTGTATTCTGAATAGATGAATATTCTTCCAACATTCAATTTTGCCCCATTCACATAGAACGAATGAAAATTAAATTTGGCAGGATGAATAGCTCTATAATTTTTTTTATTTTATAACCTCTGTTGGAAGAGGAATCTCTCAAACTGAGCACCAGATGTAAAAAAATTAAACTTGACCTCTGGTTAAACAAAATTACCACCGTTCTGATTTGGCAGAGCAGCAGTACTTAAGATGAATGTACCAGCAAGGTACCTGTATGTTTTCAGAATGTGCCATTACTTATACTAAAGGTTTTTTTCACCTCACGGCAAAGGACCTTTCAGGTGTTTATCTGGTATAATGCCACTCCCAGGATCAGCCTCACACACCTATCTCTACCCAAATTTAAGACAAAATATTGGCCTCAGGCTTGAAAAAATACTTCTGAGCACCCCTTCTTTCCCACTCCTCGACCCCCCCCCCCCCCTTCTTTTCTTCTCTCTGCTTTTTCCTAATCTTGGTTCCGCCACTTCCTTATACTTGTACCCCCCACCTACATTTCCCACTGTCAGTTCCATGTCCTTTTCAGCTCCTCTGCAACCAAAGTCCTCACATATGGTTTGCTTAACACAGTTATCTTAGCAGGACCCTACGCCATAGCGGTCTGACCTCATGGCCTCCACTTGCTTAACTACGGGAAACATCTTCTCCATTCTATTGGCAGACCTCACTACCCCCATATGGT
Organism: Glandirana rugosa; assembly: GCA_018402905.1. Lineage (NCBI taxonomy): Eukaryota > Metazoa > Chordata > Amphibia > Anura > Ranidae > Glandirana > Glandirana rugosa. The sequence goes on along the minus strand of BLSH010438704.1, from coordinate 300,642 downwards.
TGTATAAAGCATACCTCCTGTTACTTCTGATTCTAATCCAATGTCAGAACCTTTTTCTGCTTCACTTTCTGTAATAAAACTGTTTTAGCCATGGATACCTGGTTATTATTTCATGTTATGCTTATCCTTTACGCTGTTTTTCTTTTTGATTGGTTGTACACAATTTTGTATGCCATTTGTTATTGAAACAAAGAAATGGGGAAAAAAGAATTTCCCTTTCTGGAGGCCCTAACAATGGACTTCAATGGTACCGTACACATACAAAATACAAAATTGTTTATAAAAATATAATTTTTTTATTACGAAGTATCATCTTTAAAAGAAAGGGAGGGGGGAAGGACACATTACATAAATGACTAAAATGCACACAAGGCAAATATGAAACATCTGTGTGGTTTTTGATCATGATGGATACTTATACATTGTTATCTTTAAGGATTTACTGTTAAAAATACATAGCTTATATCTGTTTTATTTTTAATCAGTAGAACTATAAATTACTGATGCATTATGAGAAAAATGAAATGTATGCAAAAAAAACAAAAAAAAAAATATTTCTTTTATAAATAACTTTAACATGCTTTGTACCAAAAATGTTCCTTTAATGTTACAGTAAATAGAACAAGCAACGGAATAACATGTATATGTTTTCCTCACATTAATGGTACTTGTGTTCAAAATATTACCGATCAAACTTGAAAAAAATACATTTTTCAGATTGTTACTGTTTTTCCTCTTTAAATGCAAATACATTAAAAAAAATTCTCAGAGGACTTTAGGGAAAGCCCCGTTTGTCCCACAAAAAACAATATATGTATCAATTCTTTATCATAAGTAATTACAAAGTTATAGACTCATGAACAGACACATAGCAGAAATGTGAAATATGGTCTGGCCCATAGGGAGTAAAACAAGTGTGAGAGCCCAAGTGGTTAACCAGATACACATTTGTGAATGACTGTGCTTCACATTACTACCATGGTATTGGGCAACTCATTGAATTTCACTTTGGCCCAATACATTACTCCTCCATAGCCAAGAAGCATTATAGGTAATCTCTGACTATGGGCATAATAAATGCTCCCAGGCAGCCCATTCCCATTCATTGGCAGTCACACTGACCCCCAAGCCTAAAAAATGGTTCATCAGGTTAAACAAGATTGTAGACCTGTAATTTCTCATCCATATCTGACCATGTACCATGACCACTTAGATAAATTTACTCAAACATAGGCATGCTGGATGCACTACAGACTTCTGGTGAATGATTTACAAGTAGTGTAGATACACAAAATAATCCGACTGGGTTAGGAATACTAGAGAACCCCATTCTTGACCACAATAATATCTTCACTTTGACCAAAATTCTGAAATTGCCATCTCTCCCCTCTCTAATTCTATTAGTACAGTGAAGCACTCGCACCGCTTCATTCCTCTCCTATAGAGCCTTCAAGTTTAGTCATATCCCCCCCAAGCCCTTTTTTTCTTCTCCTGGTCCCTATCTGAACTCAATTCTATATATCCCCATCCTTTGATCCTTCTACACTCTAGGTACTTTGCTTACACCGCTTCACCACTTCATGTCATCACTCTCTGTTCCTTTCCATTTATTTCTTACCCTACTCTGTCACTCTAGATTTCCCTCAAATTGAAACATGTCTTCAAACTCCTCAAGCCCTGCTTCCTGGTACATGCCCTCACCTAAATCTCATACTTGTTGGTATTCCCTGTAGAAAAATTTACTGGGTGCCAACTTCCACTACTCATCTTATTAACCCTTTCACTGCCAAATCCATTTTTCATTTCTGGCACACGTTTAAGAAATCCTTTTAGGCCTGAAGATTACATAAAATCCCCAAACATTATATATTTCTGTATAATAGACACCCTAGACCGGGGTTTCTCAACCCGTGGTATGTGTACCCCGACCGGACCTTTTGTAGAAGACGCTACCCGACGTAACTATCGTCCTGAAACGGCAGCCGGACTCTGAGGGGGGGAAGGGGGTGTGTGTGCAACGCCTGGTGAAGGGGGCAACCATCGTGTCAGGGTGAGTTGCGCCGATGTCTTTCGGTGGCCCCTACCACACACACGCCCTCCTCTGTGAACCCCTGTCTCGTGACGTGCATGGGGGACGGGCACCACGTGCATGGGGGTCCCCATGTGTATGGTGCCCAACTCTTTGGGGCCAGATCCCACAGATAATATGTCTTTATATATTACAAACCCCTAAAATACA
>BLSH010438704.1:278643-294590 GCA_018402905.1 Glandirana rugosa | reverse complement strand
CGAAGTCAGCATCTTCTTTCTGCCACGACCAGGTAACGTTTCAACAGTGTCCTTTGCCTTGAATTTGCGAATGATGCTTCCTATGGTGTCTCTTGGTATGTTTAACATCTTTGCAATCTTCTTATAGCCATTGCCCTTCCTGTGAAGAATAATCACCTGTTCTCTTGTCTTCCTGGACCATTCTCTTGACCTCACCATGTTTGTAACCACACCAGTAAATGTCTAGGAGGAGCTGAGTATCACAGTCATTTTAAAGCTGCCTAATTGGTGCTTATTAGGCTTTATTGCTGCTCCCTGATATCCACAGGTGTTTTCAATGCCTGATTGAAAACACTTCATTGAACCTCTGTTCTTCAGAGTGGTAGTCTTTAAGGGGTTGAATAATTATGTCAATGAAGAATTCACAAAAGAAACATTTACTACTGTATTACAAAACGAATTGATGTCATTTTAGTTGCATATGGTTCTTTAAGAAGTCCTTGTAGGATTTCATTCAGAATACAATTACAAATGTACACTAAATTCCCTAAAACCATTTACAGCATTGGGGGTTGAATAATTTTGAACACAACTGTAGTTTGGACTGTGAGAATCTTTTTTGTAGGTTGAGCGCTATATAATTTTTCTGTTGATATATGATTACGAATTTGTTTGATTGTTTTATAGCAGCTTGCCTAGAATTTCACTCGGTTGAGTTCCGCATTTTCACATTGTGGTTTTACATTTAATTACCTGGTGCGTGCCTGAGCGCATTATCACTTCTACACGTATCAGTGCATCCACTCAGTGCCTCCTCTCGGTGCAGTCTATCAGTGCCTCCTCTCAGGGCAGTCTATCAGTGCCTGCTTTCAGTGCCTACTCAGTGCAGTCTATCAGTGCCTCATCTTGGTGCCTCCTCAGAGCAGTCTATCAGTGCCTCCTCAGTGCAGTCTATCAGTGCCTCCTCTCAGTGCCCATCACTTTTTCGAGACAGGGGTACTTAGGACATTTTTTTAGACTTGCAGGGGTACTTCACCGTAAAAGGTTGAGAAACACTGCCCTAGACAATAAAATAGTGGTAGCTTCAATTACTTATGTCATGGATATTAGCGTGACAGTTTAGGAAACACAAAATTTCCCAAAAAAATACATTTAGGGTGGTTTCACACGGGCATGTCCTTGTTCGGGATCAATCTGTTGTTCCCCGCTGAGCCGGTGGATGGACCGCCTGTCCGTTTTCATCCGATCCGATTGCCGGATGGATGGAAAAATAGGGTTTCCATCTGTCGGACTTTACAGGACAGGAGCGGATAGGAGAGCCACGGGTGTCAGCAGACATGTCACCACTGACATTGGTCGCTCCATAGAAATGCAGGGAGTGTCCGTTCAGGTCCACCTGAAAAACAGACAGGCATATCTGAATAGAACAGCCATGTGAAAGGGGCCTTAAGTGGTTTTTAAGTTGGTGGCAGCTAAATGTTTAATTTGAAGATGAGACTATTACATTTAACAAAGTCAATGGGCACTCTGCAACACCAGGATGCCCAGTGATAATACTTTTACACCCTCACTCTCCCCTTCAACTCAACCCTTTTATATCTCCTTATCTCCTATGTTTCTTTGTCTTTCCATAATGTTTTTTCTGGTATATTCTATTTTTCTATATTTAGAAAATTTCAACAAAAAATATTATGGAATAAAAAAAAAATAAAAGCAGCTGTTATAAAATTTCAAAACTATTTCTCTAGTTTTGGCTGGACATGCACTGTAATTATTTGAATACATACAGTAACTGGATTAACAGGTTTTACCCCGTTCATAACCAGGCCATTTTTTGCGATACGGCACTGCGTTAAATTAACCAACAATTGCGCGGTCATGTCCTTTTTTCACCCAAATAGAGCTTTCTTTTGGTGGTATTTGATCACCTCTGTGGATTTTATTTTTTGCACTATAAACAAAAAAAGACTGACAATTTTGAAAAAAAAAACAATATTTTTTACTTTCTGCTATAAAAAATTACCAATAAAAAAAATGCAAAAAATCTAATTTAATATCAATTTAGGCCAATATGTATTCTGCTACAATTTTTTTGGGAAAAAAATTCCCAATAAGTGTATATTGACTGGTTTGCGCAAAAGTCTACAAACTATGGGATATTTTTATGGCTTTTTTATTTATTTATTTTTTTACTATTAATGCTAGCGATCAGTAATTTTTAGCGCGACTGCAACATTGCGGCAGACAATTCGGACACCTAACTTACACTTCTGACACTTTTTTGGGAACCAATGATGCCATTACAGTTATACTGTACTAATGACACTGCAGGGAAGGAGTTAACACAAGGGGCAATCAAAGGGTTAGGTGTGTCCCTAGGAGGTGCTTGCTAACTCTGTGGGGGATGGACTGACTGGGGGAACACAGAGATCCATGTTCCTATTTAGCAGGAACACAAGATCACTGTGTTCTCCCCTGTCAGAACAGCGATCTGCCTTATTTACATTGGCAGATCGCCGTTCTGCCTCTCTGGGGAACGGTTGGGGGGTCCAGTGGACATCTCGTCCGGCTGACCCACTGATTGGCTCCCCCCTCTGGCCAGTCACCTCGCATGTGCCCCCACTATCTATTGCATGAAATGACGTACAGGTACATTGTTTCACAGAATAGAGCCGCCCTGCCACAGTATATCTGCGGTAGGCGGTCTTTAAGTAGTTTATCTGTGTTTTTTTTTTTTAACTGCCTGGGGGGTTCAGCTTTAAAGCTCAACTCTGGACAAAAATCAAATGTTAATGATATGATTTACCGATCTACTGGGTGAGCTCCACAAACATCTTGTTCTGGCACATGAAGAAATGGAGTCTTTAATACTCACCTCTTCCTTTCACTGGAAATCTTGTTTCCTGCCTCGAGTACGGATAGTTTTGGGAGTTCATTATCCTCCTGGTGCCCGGTCATCTTGCCACCCCTGTCATTCTGCTGCCTCTAAAGCCTCTGTGAGAGGACCCCTGTCACTGAAACTTTCGCCTCCACCAATAGGAAGTGTCCACACCACACAAGAGGATAAGAGATTCGGGACCCGAACATCAAGTGACTGCAACTTTAGCCAAGTAAATGAGGCTTTTCATTTTTTGATTTAATGATCGGCTAGAGGGGAGTAAGAAGGAAGAATGGTTTTGCTTGACCCAGAGTTGGACTGTGCCAAGCACCCTTCATAAAAGAATGAAATAGGCCTTCATTTCTGGCCTTTTCTTTGAGAATGGTCATTCCCCAGCCGGTTATCATGCTGATGCTTTTGGCTTAAAGTGGAACTTCAGTCATTTTTTCAACTTTCCATCTATTAAATCTTCTGCCCTTGTTGTTTTAACTTTGGATAGTAAAACGTTTGTTTTTTTGTTTTTTTTGCCAAATCACCTGTGCAAAATAATGGGAAGCCTGAAAACATGACCTGTTGAGGTGCCTTGAGGACTGGAGTTGAGAAACACTGCCTTATACAGCCCACTTCCTATTTCTTGTCTGGTAAAAAGCCTAGGCTTTGTGAGAGTTTGCCAGGAAGGGAGGGGGATGAGTAATAAGAAGGCCAATGAAAGCTGTACAGCTGGAGGTGTGCCTCTGTGTGTCTGTGTAAATCCAGGAAGTGAACAGGCAGCAGCTTCAGCTGCCAACAGTTAAAATTAGTGCAGCCAGACTTAGTGGAGGGAGATTTCTGATATATGAAATAATATGCAAAGTGGTTGGAGGGAAGCTTCAGAATGGCAAAGATGTTTGTATTACAAATTATGTGAGCAGACTGCAATTCCTCTTTAAATTATTTCTACATTAATTCAATGGAACATGTAAAGACTGGGAATTCTGACATTTTTTTTCTAACGATCACTAAAAAATCAGATACAGCAAGGCAACTAGCAGATCAGAAGGAGGACAGCAATCGCAGTCACCAGTTTTCTCTCATACTTTTAACTTCTGTGTAGCGCACCACACGTGGGAGCCGCTGGTGAATAAGGGTCCCCACCCTGCACAGCCAGACACACCGAATTTCCAAAGACACACAGGAGTCAGGAAACAGTCCAGCAACATTGTTTTTGTATTTTATTGAGGGGATACAACCTGGATGAGGATAAGGGAATTATGGGATGCCCACTTGACTGGAACAAAAGTCTCTTCAGGAACAATTCAACTATATACACTCTCTATATACACTCCTCTTCCCCCAGTGCATCACTTGCTTGCAGAACAACTCAGACCCAGCTGGAACACTGTTTAGGGCAGTGGTTCTCAACTCCTGTCCTCGGGACCCACTAACAGGCCAGGTTTGCAGGATAACTGAAATACATCACAGGTGATATCATCTGATGCTCAATGATTGCAGTATTCTAGTCTGCATCTCCCCAAGGTAATACTTAAAATTTGGCCTGTTGGTGGGTCCTGAGGACAGGAGTTGAGAACAACTGGTTTAGGGGATCTGGCAAGGCACTCAGCTAAATCCAGCAAAAAGCCCTTTACAGGCAGGGGCAATGGGCTACTCTGGTGTGTAGAAAAAGTCCCAGTGTCCATTTACATCCCTCCTGTGGCCACTGATCCCAGCACCACCTCCTCAGGCACTGCCAGCCCATCTAGCTGCAGCTGCCCCTTTCTCTAGCCATCCTGGCTACTTACAACAGTCCTGTCTCAGTCACAAGCCACCAGCCAGGTTGTCTTCTCCCTGGAGATCTTCTGGATGTGCTTGCTGGCTCCTGCTGTCCTCACTCTTGCTCCCATGCCACTGGACAGGACTCCCCCATGTGTTGTGAGAGTATCCCTTGTGCATACAAGTCCCAGGTCCAAGGTCCCCCCCCCAGACTAGATGGCTGCCCTCAAGGGCCACAACAGCCTCCTCAGCACTCCATCTCCAGCTTCCACCTGAACTCCACTGCCCCTGCTGGCCCCCTCCAGTCATTCTGGGGATTGGCTGGGGCCCTCATACTCCAGACAGTTCCTCCTAGACCCCTCCCAGCTGCTTCTGGAATCTTCTCCAAGTTTCCAGCAAGCAGGGGGGGTCACCATAGATGCTGCTGCTGAGTCATCCATCCTCCTTGAGTCGCTCAAACCCTGACCCAGAATGAACCCAGGATTGGCTGCTTGCCAAATTTACCTACTCTAGCAAACCATGTACACTACATTAGCACACTAGCATTAGTTAGACATAGCAGATTTATATATGTAAAATGTGTTGGAAGAGCAATATCAAGTTGTTTTGTAATCTGACTATATACTGTGAACTATACATATGTATGGATTATACTTATCTATCCAGAAGGTGGCACTGCAGAGTTATAGTGTGTGTTCCATGGTAAAGTAATCAGAGGAAGTACCTTCCTTATGTAAGTGTATGTACTTGTGTCCTCTTGGTTCCTGTTTATGTTTCTGTTCATGTGCTCATGCTGTAAGACATGTTATGTAATTCTCCATATCCAAAAAGCTACCAAAGCATGATTTCAATATTCAGCTAATAAAAAGTACGTAAACACAGCTTATTCCTCATCTTCAATTTCCAGTTATACCTACGGAAAGCCGGTACAAGGTAACCTAGACATTGAAATCTGTCCAGGAAATGGTCTTCGGTGTCCTTCATATTTCGGATACTGCAATCATTTTGATGATGATGTCCAAGATTCAGAGAAATGTTTAAAAATAACACACGCTAAGGTAAATGGTTTTTCTTAGAGGATTTTTTCCTACAATTAGAATAAATACTCCTAAAATCAAACTCCATGTTTTGGGAGGAGTGAAGCAAGATGGGGTTCTCAGTCAGTCTTTATTTCTTTCTGTGAACCCAGCTGGGATATCTCCCTCCACCTTTGGCATAGCTACGAAAATCCCAGGTTGGCTTTTCAGTTGAACTACCAGTGTTACCATCCTTACATAATTGTATATATTCCTCTGTAATATCCCCTTGGAAGTGTACAAAAACAAGCATGCTGACTTACCCGCAATATACCTATGGGCTCTTCATGTGTATATAAAGAGATCTTAGGTATGTGACAATTGCAGTTTGACTGAAATGTTAAGCTTGGCCTATGATATATGAAAGGATTTAGTCACTTTTTTATTTGTAATAGTGAATGGATGCAGAATTAAGTTTACAGCTGTGTGATAAACCTGCAAGCTTACTTTCTCTTCTTTTCCCCTTTCATTCCTCTCTGAAATGCATTGTCTTATTGGCCCATTACTTTATATACTATTGACACTTTCAGCATGTCCTTTCCTTTAGACTGACAGTAAAGGGTGTCTATCTAGGGAGATCGACCTACATGCTTTCAACTTCTCAGATGAAGATAAAAACCAGCAATTACAGATTGTATCTACACTGACAGAGGATGGTACAGGTAAGAATTTAGAAAATATTATTAGCTTAAAAATGTACTAGCAGAGAATGTGACAGTAAATCTGTGTCTTCCAGGCCACACAGAGGAAGCATCAGCTGAGCTACAACTCAGTAGTGATCAGAAAATTAAATTTGTGAATACTGGACTATTCTACCAAAGAGGAGTTCCATTCAGTGGCAAGGTATGGAGAAAATGAAAATCGGAAGAAATAAAGAGGCGTTATCTTGTTAAAATCTGTATGTGTAACTACTATTGATTAGGAAAATATGCTAATCATTTTTACAATATGTTTAATTTATTTTTTAGTACTGTAGAGACCCTGCTTCAGACAGTAATGCAGGGATAGTTAACATTGGCCTTCCAGCTACAAATTGTATCATGAATTTACCTCTAGGAGTCATGCGTATGGCTGTCAGTCTTACCATACCTCATGGGACTTCACAGCTGGAGTGCTGATGTTGCTTACCCCTGCAGTAATGAATTGTTTTGCTTTTCTGCCTACAGGGATCAACATGAAACAAGTCTCCATTTTTTAACCACCCTCTGCTCAACCAGCAAACAAATAGCAGCGGGGGATCCTCATCAGTAAAATAGTAACAATTAGCAACAAAAAAAAAGCACACTTACACCCAGGGCTGGCCCAAGACATTGTGCTGCCTGGGTCCAAGAATGAAATGCTGCCCCCCCCCAAAAAAAAACATGCCCACCAAAAGGCCCCCACAGCCATTACTTTATATCATGATAATTAAAACTAAAATTAAATTTATCAGTAAGTCAGATTTACATGCAACAGCACTTTGTCTATATGCAAAATTATATGACATACCATTATGTTCAATTTCAAGGGGCGAGCGAGGGCAGTATAGGGTGGAGTGGCCTGGGGGGCAGTTGTCAACATGACACACAAAACTGCTGGTAAAAAAATATTGGTCGTCAAATTGCTGGGTAAATAGAAGAGAAGGAGAGGTGGTCATGGTTCAATTGGCTGCCCATCTCAAAGTGCTGCCTGGGTCCAAAGAACCCACTGGGACTCATGGTAGGGCCGGCCCTGCTTACACCATAAGTTATTGACAGTCAGCATGGAACCTGGATAAGGGCACCACAGGGCTATACAGCATACATCAGCAGTGTAGAGGCTTGTGGATCACAAAGCTATCAGTGTGGATCATCAGTGCCCATTGTTACAAGATACAAAGGGAACATTAGCTACAGAATATTGATACAATGTATATTGTGTGATTTCATGAGAACCGAGCATAAGACATTCTCTCAAGATAAGGCCAGAAACAAGCCAGACTAACAGATATTTAAAGTGGAACCCTAACATACAAAATGGATACTGTCAAATCCTTTCAATTAGTACATGTCTCTCCTCGCTGGCTCACGAAGCTTGGATATGACAGCTGTCAAAAAGTCCCGCCGTTCTTCAATGCTCTGCACTGCAATGCCTGCCTCATGGAGGCGGGGGGGCGGTACTGAAAGGGGGCGTCAACGTGTTTCAAAGGGTTCTTCCTCCTTTATCCTTTCCACAAGGCATTTTACTACAATTTTACTGATGAGGATCCCTTGCTGCTATGTGTTTGTCGTTTGAGCTCCTATGATCTTCCAGGATTGTTTTTGGTGAGCAGCAGGACCTCTGGTATATGAAATTGACTGGTTTCATGGAAACTGGACTTTGTAGTGCACCAAATTGGTTGCATGTTTTCTCCTACCTCTGCTCAACTTCACCTCCACACCCACCACAACATCTATACCTCTTTTTAAAATTCACTTTATACATCCTTTCCTCTTCTTTCCGCAGCAAAGCAAGACAATTTGATTTTTGCTGAGAATGGTGTTGCTGTTATTTTGTCAGAGCTGCTCTTTGTAGTATTGTACTGTATGCCCAAGCCAATGTGGTGACATACCCCAGGAGGGTTGTCCATTGCAGGCTAGGCTCACGAAAAGTGGGCTGAATCACTCTAACTGTCTTTCAACCCAGCATAAGACTGGCAGCAAAGTTCCTGCAGTGGACAGTTTTGGGGACAAGGCGGGAATTACAGCATGAGCTGTATATATTTTTTTAATGTCTGGGCAAATTTTTTTATCGAAAACTGGAGTTGTAGCCAGCCTAAACATTTCTTTGCTTTTGGGGGCGTGTATGTGCACCTATAGCTGGTCTTACATCATTAGCTTCCTCTATCCACACATGTGAGATGGAATGAAGACTCCCCTACTGCCAGGGCACTGTATTCTGACAACAGCAGCCAATGCTGTCAGAATACACTGATCGATAGCTGCACTTGACAGAAGTGGATTATGTTGGAAAAGCAACAGCAAGTAATGCTTTGCACTGTGAACTATACACTGTATGTATTTTACTTTTCTATGCAGCAAGTGGCGCTGTAGTATTATAGTGCAATAGTGTGTATTTTATGATATGACAGGATATACCGTCTATCTAAGTTTAGTGCACTTGTTTGTGGTTAGTTCCTGTTCCTGTCTCCATGATTAAAACATGTTCTGCTATATCTCCATGAAAGTAAAACCATATTGCTGCAAACAAGAAGCTTCCAGTACATTATATCAATACTCTGATAACAGATTAAACAATGAACTTGTGTTGAGCAGGGGATCCCACACACTGATAAAAAGTCCATGATGGACTAGCTTAATTTTAATCACTGTATAGCCAGCTTAAAATATAACTAAAGGCAAATCTTTTTCTTTAGTTTTGGACAGAGTGGAGATGGATTAGTGCACTTGTCAGTTTTTATTGCTGTATGTGCCCACATTATTTAGATTCATCCTCTCTATTTCTCCTGCTTACCATTTAGCATCAAAAGTGAAAGTAACAGAAACTCACACATTTTCTGTTGTCCCCAGAAAAGTAATAGAGGTGAAATCTTCCATTGGGGACACTAGTTCTGGTGACCTGGGGATCCCCAAGAAATCCCCTTAATTTGCAGGGATTTCCTCTCACTTCCTGTCTTGGCTATGGAATGGAAAGTGAAGGGATATCTCCCCAATGGGGCACAGAGAGCAAAAAATAAACCAACTATATCCAAAATGAAAAAAAAAAGTTTTTCCTATAATTTTACTTTTAAAGTGTTACTAAACCCACAACAGTAAAAACTGTCTGTATATGCAGAATAGCATGCTTGTTATACTCACTGTGGAACTTAAGGGCTTAATTCTCGGCATTGTGTAAAAAGGCTCTTTTATCCTGTATGCACAGATCCTCCCCCTCCTGCAGGGTCACTTTTGCAAGTCCAGATAATACACAGTGAGGGTAGTAAAGCTGCACATGCTCAGTTTGGTCTCTATTGCTGGAGAGAACATTTTCTGTCTTGAGCTGAGCTAGTCAGGTCACATGGTATGACATCACACATGTGGGTGTGTATACAGATTCTAAATGACAGCCCAGTCGCTCCCTCCTCCTCCATGCCCAGTACCTAAAAAAGAACACAGTGGGTGGGATGTCACAGCTTGATTCATGGATGGTCCGCCTCCCATAATAGCATTAGGACACAGGCTATAGTGGAAATCTCCTCCTACCTGAACACTCAGCACTTGGGCAGACCCTGCAATTTATAATGTGACTGTGGTGTACAGATTAACTATTTTCATATTACTGGATGTAATAACACTTTAAGGGAAGGTTCACACTAGTCCTAAAATCAGACCGACATTAGGAGCACAAGTCGCATTACATCACAAAATCAATGATTCCCTATGAGAGCCATCTTAACTCGTCCAACGAAAGTCGGACCGACTTTGAAAAAGGTTCCTGTACTACGTTTGTCCGACTTTGATCCTACTTTAGCCCATTTAATATCATTGAAGTTGGATCAAAGTCGGATCATTGCCTTAACTGGCATGCAAGTTGTGCTCTGAGGTTCTTGAAGGGGGACTCCACACCAAAAAACGCATTGGGGTCCCCCTCCAAGAGCATACCAGGCCCTTCAGTCTGGTATGGATTTTAAGGGGAACACCCACACCAAAAAAACGGCATGGGGTCCCCCAAAAATCCATACCAGACCCTTATATGAGCATGCAGCCTGGCAGGCCTGGAAAGAAGTTGGGGAAAAAATAAACAAAAAATAAACACACTACACCTGGTTTTAAAGTATTTTATTAAATCAGCTCCGGCGTCTTTGGCTCTTTTGCGGGGTCTTCTCCCTCTCTGCGGCGTCTTTGGCTCTTTTGAGGGGTCCTCTCCCTCTCTGCGGTGTCTTCTGCTCTTTTAAGGTGTCTTCTGCTCTTTTTCCGGGTCTTCTCTGCTGTTTTCTCCCTCTGTTCTTCCTCTGTTTGTCTTCCCATGTTGACCTCACGCGATTTCCCGCACAAACGCTGTTTCCGCGCTGTTCATTGACTTATATTGACATGGGGCGGGGCCATCTGCTGACGTCATCCAGAGGCCCGTCCCATATGACGTCACCACTCGGGGCATGATGGGGTGGTGACTTCATAAGGGGGTGGGGCCTCCAAATGACATCAGTGGGTGGCCCTGCCCCATGTCAATATAAGTCAACACACAATGCAGAAACAGCATTTGTGCGGGAGATCGCATTGAGTCAACATGCGAAGAACAGAGGGAAAAAACAGCGGAGATGACCCGGCAAAAGAGCAGAAGACACCACAGAGAGGGAGAAGACCCTGCAAAAGAGCCGTAGATGCTGCGGAGAGGGAGAAGACCCCGCAAAAGAGCTGAAGACAATGGAGCTGATTTAATGAATTACTTTAAAAACCAGTGTAGTGTGTATATTTTTGACACTTTTTTTAGGTGAATGAATAGGGTACAATGTACCCCATACTCATTCACATAGGGTGGGGGGCCCCAACAACCATGGGCAAGGGTTGTTGTGAAGAGGCCCTTGTTCTAATCAACATGGGCACAAGGTGCTTTGGGGTGGGGGGGCGCAGAGCCCCCCTGCCCCAAAGCACCCATACTCCTCATGTTGAGGGCACCCATACTCCCCATGTTGAGGGCATGTGGCCTGGTATGGCTCGTCCCCACCCCCTTTCCTGGCCTGCCAGGCTGCATGCTTAATAAATGGCTACTTACCTGTCCCATGGTCCAGCGAGTAGGCCGCCTGATGCCTGGATCCTCACCCCCTCCCTCCACAGCACCAGCATAGCAAGTGTGGGCGCCCGGCTGTAGCTTCACAGCCAGGCACACACTGCGCATGCGCGAGCCACGCTGCGAGTTGTGAATGGCCGAGCAATCTTCTGGGACCTGTGAAGTGTCCCAGAAGATTGCAGGGAGGGAAAGATGAACTTCCTTGTGGCGCCAGGAGAAGAAGTGGGAACTGGGTACCTATAAAAACTGGGTACCCACTCCCGCCCAAAAAAATAACATGCCAATTGTGGCATGTCAGGGGGTCACCATTTCTTAAAGCAGAAGTTCCACTTATGGGTGGAACTCCGCTTTAAGCCTATGGTATCAATTGCTACTGAAAGCTATTGTTATAAATATGTATTAGCTTTGGCATCTCCTGAGGAGTAAACTCAAGGGGTTGTGCTAAAGAAATAAAAAATATTTTGGCCCTATGCTTCTAGTAGATTTTGTGTGAAGGACCCTCCCCAGAGGGAGACCTTTCATAAGGCTCTGCCGTCACCTGATATGTAAGCCATGAAGACACAGAAGAAGAAAGCAATGCAGTATTCTATCATTTTTGAGCAGTTCTTTCTCTTCAGACTATGTGATTGGCCCAATCTAGACCGCCCGGCAGCAAGGCTGCTGTTAGAAATAACGGGGCCCCATACAGCCTACCCAACAGGGCCCCCCTCCCCCAGCCAAAAGTGACTGCAGACATAGATTTATCAGTCCCTTTCTCTGTATGTTCAGCTGCACAGATGAATGAACAGGAAGAGCTCTGAGGCTTCCTACTCATTCACAAACTATACAAACAGTTTACTATGCTTTAGTGGTGACTGGGCACAGAAGTGATTAGTATTGACGACTCACTGTGTTTGCTGGAAGTGCCATAAGTAAATACCAAGTACAATGTAGTACCTTTGTCAGAAGCAATATGAAACCGTAAGAGGATTTTCCTCTGGAGGCTATAGCAATGGACTTTGATGGTACCGTACACATGCAAAGTACAAACTTATTTATAAAAAATATATACATTTTTATTACAAAATATCATCTTTAAAAAGAACATTACATAAATGACTAAAATGCACACAAGGAAAGGATCAAATATCTGTGTGGTTTTTGATCATGCTGGATACTTATGTACTTTTCTGTAAACTCAACATGTTTCGCGGACTACAGATGTGTCACCGCTTCTTCAGGAGTCTTTTTATATAGAGAGATGTTCTAGATTACATTAGATGCCTGTGTCGCACTATAAACAATGAACAATAAAGTACATTTCATTAGATAACATATACAAGAATTATACACAAGGATATACAGTCAGGTCCATGAATATTGGGACAACGACACAATTCTAATGTTTTTGGCTCTATACACCACCACAATGGATTTGAAATGAAACAAACAAGATGTGCTTTAACTGCAGACTTTCAGCTTTAATTTGAGGGTATTTACATCCAAATCAGGTGAACGATGTAGGAATTACAACAGTTTGTATATGTGCCTCCCATTGCAACTGTCTTCAGTTCCTGCTTGTTCTTGGGGCATTTTCCCTTCAGTTTTGTCTTCAGCACGGGAAATGCATGCTCAATCGGATTCAGGTCAGGTGATTGACTTGGCCATTGCATAACATTCCACTTCTTTCCCTTAAAAAACTCTTTGGTTGCTTTCGCAGTATGCTTGGGGTCATTGTCCATCTGCACTGTGAAGCGCCGTCCAATGAGTTCTGAAGCATTTGGCTGAATATGAGCAGATAATATTGCCCGAAACACTTCAGAATTCATCCTGCTGCTTTTGTCAGCAGTCACATCATCCATAAATACAAGAGAACCAGTTCCATTGGCAGCCATACAAGCCCACATCATGACACTACCACCACCATGCTTCATTGATGAGGTGGTATGCTTTGGATCATGAGCAGTTCCTTTCCTTCTCCATTCTCTTCTCTTCCCATCACTCTGGTACAAGTTGATCTTGGTCTCATCTGTTCATAGGATGTTGTTCCAGAACAGTGAAGGCTTTTTTAGATGTTGTTTGGCAAACTCTAATCTGGCCTTCCTGTTTTTGAGGCTCACCGATGGTTTACATCTTGTGGTGAACCCTCTGTATTCACTCTGGTGAAGTCTTCTCTTGATTGTTGACTTTGACACACATACACCTACCTCCTGGAGAGTGTTCTTGATCTGGCCATCTGTTGTGAAGGGTGTTTTCTTCACCAGGGAAAGAATTCTTCGGTCATCCACCACAGTTGTTTTCCGTGGTCTTCTGGGTCTTTTGGTGTTGCTGAGCTCACCAGTGCGTTCTTTCTTTTTAAGTATGAAGGTTAGTTGTGCCCAGTGGAACAGTCTAGGGATGCAGGGAAATAATATTACCCAGTTTTTGAAAAATTTTGTTTTACAAAGTGGTTTGATCAATAATGATATGCCAGTTAGAAGAATATAATCAAGTAATGCACAAGGAGACTGAAGGGGTGAGCTGAGTAGTAGAGATATACAGTAAATTTGGATGTTATGATCATGGCATAGGAAGAGGTGTGGATAGAGAACAGAAGGACAGAGACTTTGGAGGTACTAAAAATGAATGTCATTTTTTTTTCAATTTTGTGATTTAACATGTAATGTTTTTTAAAAAATAACACCCCAAATCAATTTGAATAGATTACTATACAAAGAATAACATATTTAAAAAAATAGGTAATAAGTAGGGATAAGCTGATGGTTCAGACCGAGCCTAGGTTCAGACCAAACTTTGGATGTTCGGTTGTTCAAACCCCAAGCTTTAGCCCATTCAGCCCCCTGTTCAGGGGGAGATGAGCATCATATATAGAAACGGTATTTATACCCCTTGTATATATGACAGCTTCCTGCTGTAACAGTTTTCTAAGGAAGCTGCATGTGTTTGTCACTGGCCCTATTTTGGGTAAAGACATTTCACAAAATTTTACCAGATTTAAGCCCCGTACACATGGTGCGATGATCTATGAAAACTGTCGTACGACTGCTTGTTGTACAATCATCCGACGTATGTACGCGTGATCAGAACAGCCGACGTGCGACCGTCGTGCAACAGAAGTTGGATGAGCAGACTAGAAAACTTTGGTTGTACAACAAGCGGTCGTATGACCATTGTACCGTGTGTACAGAGAAGTTGGTCCAACAAGTTGTATGTGCAAAACACGCATGCTCAGAAGTCAGGAATGCCTGGAAGTGCCCATTCATGTAAACCTATGTTCCTAATTCACAGATCACATTCACCTGAACTTCCTTTTTATACGCTTGTAACTCGTCACTACGTTCGGCTTGGTCGTACGATTGCTTAGTGCATGTCAGTATGCGAGATACAACAGCCAACATACGATTTTGGCCGTTCGGTCATACGACAGCGCATCGTATGTACGAGGCTTTAGTCAATGATGTCAGCACTATTAAAACATCTATTCCCTTATATACTGTAGCGGATGACAGATCAGGGAGACGAGGCCCTTGTTCTCATCAACACGAGCTTACATAAAAGGTCTGGTATGGAATTTTAGGGGAACCTCCTGCATTTTGTGTTTTTTTTTTTTACCTTAAAGGTCTGGTATAGATTTCCTGGGGACCTCATGTCTTTTTTTTTTGTAGGATGTACCACCTTGAAATCCATACCAGACTTAAAGGGTCTTGTATGTATTTTGGGGGGACTCTACACACTTTTTCCCTTCATTCTTGTTGTAGGATGTGCTACAGAAAAAATTACAGTTACAAACAAACCAAAAAATATACAGTTTCAGTTCCCCGAAGGTCCCCGAAAATACAAAGCAGAGTCTTTGCAGGATCTTGGGGCTTTTCTAAAAGAAAAATAAGGAAGCTGTCAATGACATGTTGTTTGCTGGCAATTTAAAAGCATTTTTCATTTGTAAATGTCAGTGCTGCTGCAGCAATTTCTGTACATCAGAGATGCACCCCTTCACATGCAGGATTAGGACACCCCAGGCATATTGAAGGGAATTGGACGATGCAATTTTTTTGCATTGGTACATGTTCCTGAGGGCAGTGCATACCCAGATTTGTGTCAGTATTGAATTGTAAGTTTGTTAACTTGCTGCACATTTTCACTGGCAAGTTGTACACTTGCAGAGCACTTGAAGCAGTTAACACAAGTTCTAGTTAACACTTTTCCAAATTGTAGAAAATTTGCATGGCAAGCAGTGGCGGCTGGTGAAGTTTTTGGATGGGGGGGCACCAGGCCCCGCCCTTCCTTTTGACCCCTCCTACTTCTAATAAGCCCCACCCCTTATAGAATCCACCCACTCCGTCCCGTGTATTCCACATATTGTGTCAGGAGTATACAGCTCAGCATCACAGGACACAGTATACAGCTCAGCATCACAGGGCACTGTATACAGCTCAGCATCACAGGGCACAGTATACAGCTCAGCATGGACACAGTATACAGCTCAGCATCACAGGACACAGTATACAGCTCAGCATCACAGGACACAGTATACATACGACTCGACATATGACACAGGACACTAC
>BLSH010438704.1:253797-264292 GCA_018402905.1 Glandirana rugosa | reverse complement strand
GGGTAAAATGGGGACTCTGATGGTAAAGGGGGGCTCTGATGGTAGAGGGGGATCTGATGGTAAAGGGGGGCTCTGACGGTAAAGGAGGGCTCTGATGGTAAAGGAAGACTCTGATGGTAAAGGAGGGCTCTGATGGTAATGGGGGGCTATAACAGTAAAGGGGGGTTCTGATGGTAATGGGGGGCTCTGATGGTAAAGGAGGGCTCTGATGGTAAAGGGAGACTCTGATGGTAAAGGAGGGCTCTAACAGTATAGGGGGGCTCTGATGGTAAAGGAGGGCTCTGACAGTAAAGGGCGGCTCTGATTGTAAAGGAAGACTCTGATGGTAAAGGAGGGCTGTGAAGGTAAAGTAAGACTCTGATTGTAAAGGAAGACTCTGATGGTAAAGGAGGGCTCTGATGGTAAAGGAGGGCTCTGCCTGTCAGTTTTTCAGGTGGACCTGATGGGAAGGTCCATACATTCCCATGGACAGGCGAATGTTAACAGACTCTATTTAACCACAACCGATTTTAGCTACGCCAAATATTTAGCATAGTTTAAGCCACACCCGTTATCGTTGCGGCACATGCCACAATTTTTTTAATCCTCAGCCACACCCACAAAATGCCCCGCTCCTAATTAACATACTACTCCGCCTACACTGGGTTTCTGGAAGAAAGTGTCCCTAAAAATATTTTAGGAATTGTTGGCAACTATGAGAGGAAGCAGCTTGCTATTGGGGGCACTGGCTGAAGAGGAGAAGCCAGGGGCACTGGCGGGGGACCCACAAAGAGGATTGGGGCTGCTCTATGCAAAACCATTGCACAGAGCAGGTAAGTATGACATGTTTGTTATTTTTAAACAAAGAATAGACTTTAATGTCACTTTGATAAATAACAAATATTTGTTCACTTTAAGTTGCGCCTTTTGCAAATGGTGAAAATCAAAGGTATAAAAAACTGAAAAACAATCTGGAGGTTGACTTTTACCTATGTATATTGCTATAGACCAATTGTAGTTCCATTTGTATGTTGTGATTAAATGATGCTGGCAAACAGTCTATTGCAATGCAATGTGTTACAACACAAAGCAACCCATGATTGTGTGGTGTTTTAGAACACTTTCATATGGCCACAAAGGGCTGTACATCATCAGAAGGAGCATATTTCTGTGCCCAAGAGTCAAAGGTATTTGCATACAGCTGCGAGCAGCAGCCTGACCAAATCAATTATAGAATGACAGACACCATTGCTGTACGCATGCAACCGCATATCAGAATGGTTACACAAGCATGCAGGGTTTTATGAGCAGCACAATTTGCATCCAGGATGTGAGATTACATGTGTACAGCTGCAGTATCGCTTAGCCTGTCATTGATTTGCACATGCCGGAGTTGCCCCTGGCTGTACGTAAACAAATCCTGTGACCAGAAACATGCTCCGTATGAAATTGGGTGCTGTGGCCTGTACATCATGATGAGTGGTTTATTTTAGCGGCTGGAGCAGCATACAGACAGGCTATGTTATACTTTTGGGATACTTCAGTTGAACAAACACAGCTGCAGGTCCTAATTTCAGAGGCATGTGGGTGCCTAGCTTTGAATACAGACGGTGTGTATTCACAGTCGCTCATCCACACCTGTCAATCTAGGACTTGTGGCTGTATACTTGAAAAATAAAAAGTCCCCATTTTAAAGGCTTAGGCTTGGTTCACACTATTGGACAAAAAAACGGTCCGACTTTGATCCTACTTTGCTGTGAGATTTACAGTCCTACATAGGGTCAAAGTCGGACCGTTTGTCTGTGAACAGGGATCCGACTTTGATCCCGACAATGCCAGGCACCTTGTGCTCTGGGGATCTTGAAGGGGAACTCCACGCCAAATTAAAAAAAAAAAAATGGCATGGAGTCCCCCTCCAAGAGCATACTAGGCCCTTTGGTCTGTTATGGGTTTTAACGGGTACCCCACGCTGCCAAAACCCCCAAAATCCATACCAGACCCTTATCCGAGCACGCAGCCCGGCAGGCAAGGAAGGGGGGTGGGGACGAGCGAGCACCCCCCTCCTGGACCATACCAGGCTGCGTGCCCTCAACATGGGGAGTATGGATGCTTCGGGGCACGGGGGGCTCTGCGCCCCCCACCCCAAAGCACCTTGTCCCCATGTTGATGAGGACAAGGGCCTTTTTCCGACAACCCTGGCCGTTGGTTGTTGGGGTCTGCGGGCGGGGACTTATCGGAATATGGAAGCCCCCTTTAACAAGGGGGCCCCTAGATGCCAGCCCCCACTCTATGTAAATGAGTATGGGGTACATTGTACCCCTACCCATTTACCTGGAAAAAAATATGTACAAAAAAAACACTACACAGCTTTTTAAAATATTTTATTAAATCAGCACCGGCGGTCTTCTCTCTCCGGTGTGTTCTTTCTTCTGCTCTTTTGCCGGTCTTCTCCGTTGTCCTCTTCCCTCTGTTCTTCCTCTCTTCTTCTTCTTCTTCCCATGTTGGCACAACGCAATCTCCTTCACGAATGCCCTCTCCGCTGTGTGCTGTGCCTTATATTGGCATGGGGCGGGGCCACCTGCTGACATCACCCGGCAGGCCCTGCCTCATATGATGTCACGCCCCCCCAAAGCACCTTTTCTCCATGTTGATAGAGACAAAGGCCTTTTCCCGACAACCCTGGGCTTTAACAAGGTGGCCTCCAGATCCCACCCCCCCCCACCCCCCATGTAAATGAGTGTGCCCCTACTCATTCATCAAAAAAAGTGTAAAAAAGAAATAAAAACACACATCAACATGGGGACAAGGTGTTCACTGTGCCCTGATAGGGAAAAGCCAGTGGTCAGGTGCATTGCTATAGCCAATCTGGGCTTAGAATGGACTGTGCAGCGCTGAGCGCCCCGCAAATTTGAGTATTTTCCAAACTGGTGATATTCGGGCCGAACTTATGCTTGGTCCGAGCCGCTCTGACAACACTACTACTACTCAATGAAACCACTCATCATGCTGTATGGGCCATAATGCCCATATGAATGTGTCTTGGAGCTTTATTCATATTGGTGTATACCTGTGCAATGACCACTTTTATTATTTTTTTTTTTTTTATTCATTTTTTTAAAATTTTGAAATTATTTTTTGTTTTAATACATCTGTTAAAAGAGGAACTTTGGTGAAACATCAGGGGTATAAACATACCCCTAATAGCTCACGTTCGAGACACAGAAAGAGATTCAATAAATAACTAGGAAGCATACTATGCTTCAGTTATGAATGAACGCAGTGGGTGATTGGTACTGATCGCTTGCTGTGTTCATTCAGGAATGTAAGGGGACCGTAAATATGACAGAGTTACCTACCCCCATGCTCTCCATCCTGAAACCATGTTCCCTGGCAGCAGCTGACATCTGTTGAGAGTGAGAAGAGGGAAGCCTGCCAGCTCTCCTTGGGGATGAAAGACTGATGCTGCAGGAGGTAGATTGGGGACGGGGAGTGGGAACTGGAGTGGCAGAGGGTTTCAGTGAAGGGGAGGGAGATAGCAGAGCAGCAGGGGACCCTGCAGCATGCAGCAGTGGGTAAAAAGTAGGAGATAGAGGACTGCATGTTGCAACAGTAGAAGTGGTGGGCAAGGGGTCATATTTTTGATGAACAGCTGGTCAATATTATTTTCTATCTTGTTTTATAGACAGCCAATGAAGATGGAATTTATTCTCATGAAGAACATAAAGTGGATATCACAGAGCAATCAAGCGGATCAAGTAAGTATAGCAGTTCCGATTAAACTTCAACAGAGCTGTGTATTCATTCTTTTATATTATAAATGCCCCTTAGCCCCTTAGGATAGAGCAACTTGGGTTTAATTTAAGAGCAGAATATTATTTTAGACGAAGGCAGCCCATTGATTAGTCAGTATTTTTTGTTCAACTAGTAGGTTGAAAAAAAAAAAAATTACTAGATTTCCCCTAACCAACCAAGACTTTATATGGGTGGGAGAATCTTCCCTTCTAAGTTGTATTCTGACAGAGGAGAGAATTCCTGGCAGCGCTGATCTAGCTGGGAAAATCTGACAGGGTGGTTGCAAAGAAGTCAATCGGTAGATTGATATAAGTGCCAGCTCATATAGAAGCCAGCTATGGCTTCTTGAGGAACCACAGACAGCTCTGCAGAACTGGGAGCAGGTACCGATAAAACGTGGTTCTATTTTAACATGCCGTATTCTTCACATTGATGTGCATTGTGCTAAGGTGAGACTAAAGCCACAACACACCTTCCCTGCAGCAATGTAACTTCAGCAAGATCCCTCAAGGAACATGTATGGACAGCTCAGCGTACATTCAGTTTATGAGCAGGCAGGTAAGAGTGTTTATTGCAGAAGAGACATAGTAAGGTTTGATTTCTAAAGGCAAATATGCTGTTCACTTAGCAAGGGGAGTTACATTTTGCAAGAGAAATTACCCCAGAGCTTAGTATATGCGGTGAAATGTCACTTTGCAAAGAATACCCAATCACGTGTGTAGCGATACCCCCGTAGGGGCTGCTGGTAATTGTAGTCCACCTGTCACCCTGCCCAGCCAGGCACACGATTTTCAGTCACTCTCAAGCAGAAACCAGTCCATGCACTTTATTTTGTATTTTTATTGAGGAGATTGCACTTGGATGGGGATAGGGAATTCACAAGATACCCAACTGATTGCAGAAAAATACACAGGACCAACTATACACACCTTCGGTATATAAAACTCCAGTCTCCAACTCCAGCACATCACTTGCTTGCACTTCCGGGACCAACTAGCACTGATTTGTAGGCCTGGTACTGACTCCACCAGGCCTAAGGTGAATCTCCTTTGCAGGCAGGGACAGCGGGCCCCTTTAGTGTAGCAACAATTGTAAGTAGTCCCAGTGCTAGCTGTCCATGTGGCTATTGAGCCCAGTGCCAACTTTTTAGGCCCTGCCAGCCCTCCTGGCTGCAGTTGCCTCTCTCCACTGCCTGTGCCCCACAGTCCACTACTCTCTCTGCACCCATCCCAGACTGCAATTTCCCAGTCCTCTCAGGCATGCCTCTCCAGTCCTCTTCTGACTGTGTGTCACCCACCAGCCCTCTTGGCTGCGACCTGTTGTTCCTTCCTGGAGACTTTACCTGGCAGTGCTCTTCTCCTGCTGTCCTCTCTCTTGCTCCTCCTGTGTCTCCTGTTCAGGACACCTCCGTGTGTGCACCCGAACCCAGGCCCAAAGTCCGGGCTGTGACCTGTTGTTCCTTCCTGGAGACTTTGCCTGGCAGTTCTCTTCTCCTGCTGCCCTCTCTCTTGCTCCTCCATGTGTTCTTAGAGGGCCCTGTCCACACCCGAACCCAGGCCCAAAGTCGCCCCCCCCCAGACTGGGGAGCTCCCTCAAAGGCCATGACAGCACTCCATCTCCAGCTTCCAACCTGAACAACTGCTCCCCCAGCTGGGCTGACCCTGGGTATTTAAGGAGGCTGGCCCCTGCCAATCCAAGTTGGGGATTGGTTAGGGCTCCTCAAAAGACCCCAGGCAGCTCCACCTCTCCTCTCCTCCTTCCTTTCCAGAAGATACCAGAATATTCTGGAAAGAAGTGGGAGGTCATGGTGAGGCTGCTTGTGAGTCACCAGCTCTGCCAGAGTCTCTCCCAACCCAGATAAAAACACATCCAGGCGTGGCTGCCAACCAAGCTTGGAAATTTACCTATCCTAACAAAAACCTAAACACTAACACTTCTAGCACACTAGAGGGTACTACATGTGCAAGGAAAATAAAAAAGTATTTCTGTTTGCACATGAAAGTCAGTCGAGTTTCAGCTCATTCACTAAGCTCTGGGGAAACTGCACTTGTAAAATAAACTGTCTGTTTGCTTTTTTTTGTCCCCTTGAAACAAAACCTACAACAACCACCAACACATGAGGGCTCCTGCTGTCGACATGTAACCTGATCAAAATGACCAAAATATAGGAGAGGTGGGCAAGCAAGACAACCTTTCAGGTCTGCAGAACTCTCTGGAATGGCCTTTCCTAGGAAGCAATAACTGCTTTCCCCTGGAAGCAATAACTGCAGATCATCCCTGGCCGCCTTCTTCCTACAAAATTAGCCTATCTCGCTGCACTCTGTAACCCTTTCTTAGACCCGATTTCTCACCACAATCATGCAACCATTCTGTGATGTGAGACTTTG
Organism: Glandirana rugosa; assembly: GCA_018402905.1. NCBI lineage: Eukaryota > Metazoa > Chordata > Amphibia > Anura > Ranidae > Glandirana > Glandirana rugosa. Next base: position 258,134 of record BLSH010438704.1, on the reverse strand, counting down.
CAGTCCTGGTGCCCAACCTGCAGCCCTTTTTGACACTTTTGCCTAGCACACAGGGCCGTCTTAATAGCATCATGGGCCCCTGGGCAAAGTAATGCACTGGGGCCTCTACCAGCCTGCTCCAATTTATGCACCTACTCTCAAGAATTAAAGTATAAATAGTTGAAAGAATTAAACATATATTTATTAGTACATTCAATAAAATTGATTTTAAACAATAAGAAAACATGCCATAAATCAAAGACTAATAGACAAAAAGGGCACAAAGTGGCGAGGGGTGCAGCGTGGCAGAGTACAGGGGGAGTCAGGAGGACAAAATACTGGGATCAGGAGGGCACAGTAAAGGTTATGGGATGCTGCCTGGGCTCCCAGGACTGCTTAGTAAAAAGTATGACTGTCCCAGCAAATCCGGCAAAGTTGGCAAGTATGAGATAATGCAAGATTATCATGGGGCCCCCATGCACCTGGGGCCCCTGGGCAGCGCCCAGGGGTGCCCATGCACTAAGACAGCCCTGCTAGCACACACGACAATAAAATCGGACAAAAAATATTGCTTTCTGATAATCTGATCGTTACTACACAGCTTTCAAGAGCTGATTATGACCGTTCATGCGAAATTATACAGAGGCACAAGCACAAAAATGTATCTCCTATGATAACACAACAAACGATTTTCGTGTAATTAGTATGGTATTTGTAAAAAAAAAAAATCATGTGACTAAGACCACGCATGCTTGGAAATGAAAGAATACATTACAATACAATATAATACTTTACTTCACTCTAAATTTGTATACTGTTGTACAAGAATTTTCTTAACTTTTGTAACCTATTGGTTCTTGATAGTAAATTATAAACTGCAGCGCATATGGGAAAAAAAATGTGACAATAATGTCCATAAAAAGTCCATAGGAAATAGACGTGAGTCCTAGATCAATAGTGCTGTCACCGAACAACCACCGGGAGAACCGTCACCAGAGACACCAATGAGACAAGTCCCTTACCGGACAACACCGACCCCCTATTACGGAGGGTCAGTGACCGCTTAAAACTGGTAACACCGCTATAGGAACGCCAATAAGAACTCCATACAGCTCCTCTATCCCTGGGTCAGATGTGATCACCACTCCCGGCGTGAGATGACAAACGGACTTTGAATGGGTGGCACTCGTTGCTCATGAAAAGACAGTAAGACATCCGATAGTGCAGATAACCCAATACACTTTTATTAGTTAAAAAAGGGAATAAACACACTCACATAGCCTCAAATCAGACAGCGCTTTCTGTGTGGATGTGCCTCCAGTCACTAAAATGGCGGTCGCGGCTTCCTGGTCACATGTAGCGAGCGTCGCGTAAGCTCCACCCAACGCGTTTCGTCATAGGCTGACGTCGTCAGGGGCGTGGTCAGCCAGCGGCATCTCGCACTATATATGACCAGGAGGCGGAAATGAGATGCGTTCCACATGCAATGTCTCAAAAACCAACCACCCGGAAGTGAGCAGATGGCCGCCACTGCATACATAACAAGCAGAGGTCCCAGCCATATGCGCAACTCCCAGGGGATTTAAAATGAATCGGAGTTAATATATAAAAAACAATGAATAAAGAACGATATATATAAAATCAATATATATATAAAATAGAAACCTAAAAGCCAGGAAGCCCGCATGGCGCCACCCAGTGGCCAGGAAGCAAAACCACATTACATAAATGCAAAAAAAATTGGAACAACAAATCCACAGAGTACCAGACGTCTATGCATTATTGATGAACGCATTAACGTCTAGCTCCACATTGAGTCCAAATGGAATGTAGGACCGTAAGGTATAGATCCAATATGTTTCCAACCTGGAGATCTCTCTTCTTGTGTTATTCCCCCTCCAGGTGGCTACATAATTGTCTATGGCCAGAATCTTGGTACCCGATGGGTTCCTTCCATGATGTTTATCATAGTGCTTAGATACGCTATGATTGGGGAAACCCTTAGGGATATTGGCCAAATGTTCCTTTACCCTCACTTGAAAGGTGCGCGTGGTGCGCCCCACGTAATACAGACCACATGGGCAGATCAAAAGATAAACCACATTCTTGGTGTTACACGATATAAATGATTTAATGGAATACATCCTCCCGTCATGTGGAGACAGAAAATTGGTACATTTGGATCTGATGCTGTTAACAGTGCATACCCCACACCTCCTGCAAGGATAAAAGCCTTTCATCTGTTGAAAGAACATGGCTTTCTTGGATGGAGGATCTACAACATTAGGTGCCACAGTTAATCTAATCGGAGCTGCCCCCTTAAACAGTATCGTAGGAGCATCAGACAACAGAGGTGCCAGTACTCTGTCGTTCTTCAATACCTCCCAATGCTTCCTCAAAATTCTATTCATCTGCCGATACTGGTTAGAATAGGTGGTAACAAAGGGACAGCTAAACTTATCATCAGTATGCCTCTGCCTAGGTACCAAGAGTTGTTGTCTATCCATGGAAACTACCTCCTCGTATGCCTGATTTACCACTGCCGGCTCATACCCCTTTTCCTTAAATCTCTGTATCAGGACCAGAGCTTCTTCCTTAAAGGTGGCCAAACTAGTACAGTTTCTACGGAGACGGATGAACTGGCCCTTTGGGATAGCCCTCAGCCACGCAGGGTGGTGACAGCTACTCCCGTCAATATAACCATTTCGATCCGTCTCCTTGAAGTAGGTAGAAGTAACCAGTTGGCCACATTTGACCTCAATGTTGAGATCAAGGAAGTGTATCCTAGTGTCACTCGCTTCATACTCAAGTCTGATCCCCCTGTCATTGCTGTTCAGTGAGGTCATGAACATGTCCAAAGACTGCATGTCACCATCCCATAGGAGGAGGAGTCACGTCCCTGACGACGTCAGCCTATGACGAAACGCGTTGGGTGGAGCTTACGCGACGCTCGCTACATGTGACCAGGAAGCCGCGACCGCCATTTTAGTGACTGGAGGCACATCCACACAGAAAGCGCTGTCTGATTTGAGGCTATGTGAGTGTGTTTATTCCCTTTTTTAACTAATAAAAGTGTATTGGGTTATCTGCACTATCGGATGTCTTACTGTCTTTTCATGAGCAACGAGTGCCACCCATTCAAAGTCCGTTTGTCATCTCACGCCGGGAGTGGTGATCACATCTGACCCAGGGATAGAGGAGCTGTATGGAGTTCTTATTGGCGTTCCTATAGCGGTGTTACCAGTTCTAAGCGGTCACTGACCCTCCGTAATAGGGGGTCGGTGTTGTCCGGTAAGGGACTTGTCTCATTGGTGTCTCTGGTGACGGTTCTCCCGGTGGTTGTTCGGTGACAGCACTATTGATCTAGGACTCACGTCTATTTCCTATGGACTCTTTATGGACATTATTGTCACATTTTTTTTCCCATATGCGCTGCAGTTTATAATTTACTATTTTTCTCTGGTCTTGCCTGGACTATTCTGCTGGCTGCATGATTTTAATTTAATTTATTTTCTTGTGTTATGATTTACATTTGACAGTGTGAGTTAATTTTATCTCTAGCGCAGGATTGTCTTTTTAAATATTATTGGTTCTTGATACTAGCATGCAAAAAAAACCCCCCCAAAAAAAACAGACGATTATTTGTCCATTTGTCTAGTATTCTTATTGTGTATACAGTACAAGGCTATATTGTGCAACCCTTAGAGCCATTGCAGTCTTTGTTGCCCTTTCCTTGGTGACTACTTAAAGTGGCTGTAAAGTCTAAACATTTTTTACCTTAATTTATTCCTTGCATTAACATCTTCAAGACCGCCCACCGTCATATGATGGCGGCAGTTTGAAGTGGAATACCGTTGTTATGGTAGCCGATAGCTACCATAACCCCGGAATCATTTTTTTCTGCCAGCGATTCTGCACAAGATAAAAGTGGTCCCCCCCCCCACCAGGTTCCAGTCATCTCCGCCGCTAACCGGACACGCCGGCAGCCACCCCCCCCCCTGGTGAAAATAGAACACGTCTTAGCGACCGTCTTTTTTTACTAAGGCCCCAATACCATCGATAGCCGATGGTATTGTTGCCATAAGGTGAAGTTTGACGGCGGTAGTATACTGCCACCCGCCAGAACTTCTACAATTACGTTCCTTATTTAATTCCATTTTTTACAAATCTGAAATGTCGGTGAAATTCATCAGTGGTTCCTTTCCCGTTGTTTCTGACGTTACCGAGATTCCCAACGTGTTATATCGGAACATGACATATGTGTTATTCTTATGATCTGTTTACCTGTTTATTAGCAGACAAAAAAAACCCCCCCAAAAAAAACGTACGATCATAGTTCTTGGTTATTATAAATTTTT